>PVIJ01002143.1:0-14007 GCA_004024925.1 Scalopus aquaticus | reverse complement strand
TGATAGTGCTGAGACTGAACCCCCTGGCCACCAGGGAGGCCCCATCTCTCTAGGCTTCCATCCCAGGGTACCTTCTGCAGACAGAAAATGACTTGCCATTACTACAGCCTCAGTTTCAGCCCCCTTGGGAATGGCTGCCTCCACCTGAGGGAGAGTCTTGGTTCACTGTCTCATCATTGGCTGGCCTCTGAATTTCCTTGAGAGATTATAAAACACACTTATAAAACACAGGGCCTCCCAACCGTAGAGCTTGGTCATAGTGGTTGAACTGAGCCATTGGGGTTGAGTCATTTAAAGTTGCTGCTAACTGCTGTGTTTTAACCAGTAAAACTGCAATTCCATATGGCTTGACCTAAATAAATTGCATGTGCCTTTATTGGGGCTTATGACTTAGCAAGAAACAATTCTGAACTTTGTCCCCCAGGATTTGCTGATTGCAGATGGTCAAGGTGTCCCCTAATGATAGCCTCCTGTTTGCAGGGGGACCTGGGTTTAACTTTCACTTTTTCATGTTTAACATTTCCAGACACAAAACAAAAGGGAAGGGCAAACTGAGGCTCTACACTCTCCTTCCGCTGAAGCAGTTCCCAAGTTCAGGAGCAGGCAGGGCTCACCTCCTCCCCCGACTCGTTCCTCCCCCCCCCCAGCTATTTAAATTATTGTATTGTACAGCAAGGTATCAAGTCAGCCAATATTTCTAAAAGACAAAAGATCTTAATAATAAGTTAGCTATTACCTGGTTATAAAAATTGTTAAAAAGTTACCCGAAAATGCAGCCCACACATGTTACCTATATACTCCAATAAAGCACAAACAAAATATAGCTTTTTGGAACCCAAAGGTGGTTCAGGCACTGGGATTGGTGGACACATCTCAACTCTCGTTTAGCCCTTAAGTTTCCCTCCTATACATGGCTCTAAGCAACCACGTCTAGTGACTGATGGGGAAACTGAGGCTCTAAGAGTTTGTGCCCAGTGTCCCAAGGGGAGTTGATAGCAGGGCAGGGGATGGAGCCCAGATGTTGGGCAGCCTGGGCCTTCACCTCTCACCACCAGGCCCCTCAGGAGGGTCCACGCAGGTCTCCTGGCCCCTTGGGGCCGGCACCCCTGCCCTCTACACACCACCATTTCCTGTTTATCTTTCCTCAGGGCAGAGGACACTGCTGTGAGAAAGGTTCAAAGGGTTTCCTGACACACAAAGCCCCTAAAAGGCAATATTTTGATGATTTAAGTATAAATGATCAGGAACATGTGGATTTCATTTCCTCTAGAATACACTTGGGTATGAAAATTAAGGGGAAACGTGCTTGGCAAAATACAACTGGGTTTCCTCAACCCCCTGAAGTGGTTTAAGATGTTTGGCGTATTTGGAGCAGTTGCCCCTTTGCTCCGTGCTCTCCCACTGGGCTCCTCTATCCGTCTGCTCAAGCTGAGGCTGCGTGGAACTTGCTACTGCCGGGGCCGTGACCTTGTTAGGAAATGCAGAGACGAGGAAGAAGTAAGGGAAAGAGGGGCTGGGCCTGGGTGCGAGGCCAGGGAACGTGTCTAACTGGGCTTGGCTTGGCCAGAAAGCAGATCTGCCTGACTTCTCCGAAGCAGCCCCAGAGCTCCCCAATAGGCCTCACCTGCCTGCCGGCCCTGCTCCAGCCCCCATTCGCCTCTCCCCGGAGAAGTGACTCTTAGGAGTCATGAGAGACACACCCCTTCTGGGAGACATACCCCCTTCTCGCCCCATATTACGATTCAGGCTGTCCTGGGACCCTAGACTGAGGCGAGGGAAGCAGGAGGGGACCCTGAAGAAAGGAGAGTGCGCTGGAAAGAAGGAGAGGGAATAAGAAGGGAAAGAAGAGAGGCCGGGAAAGTTAGGAGGTGGAGAGGGATGGAGGGAAAGTGTGCCATGTTACAGGAGGGCAGGGGAGGCCCAAAGCTGGCCTGGGCGCCCTGGTAAAGCAGTGTCTTTGCCAGCAAGCGTTTCCAGGAATGCCCCTTCGTCTGGCACTATCAAAAAGCTCAGCAGCAATTCTGGAGGGAGGGGATTTCAGGAACGAGGATGGTTTTCTTCTCTTAGCTTTTGGTTTGAGTCATCACAGCGGAAGAGTCCCCAGCGGGCTGCTTGTCCTGATGCCTGGCCACTGACCTTTCTGGCCCTGGGGGACTGTTTGTTGTGAGGACAAAGGTGGGTCTACATCCTTTCTCAGTTAAGTGTGCTAGCCTCCGTGCGAAAGATGCAGGTAGCAGTGATTATCCCCCAAATACAAGACAGAAGATGGATGCCCAGAGAGGTCAAGCAGCTCTCCTAAAGCTGCACAGCACTCCTGGGCAGAGGCTAGCTGGCCCAGCCTGGCCACATGCCTGCAGCTTGATTAGCTCCTTAGTTCACAGCCCATTAGACTGGAGGGTCCTCACCTCAGAGCACAGCAGGGTACCTCGATGTCGGAGTGGAGTGGACAGAGGGCAGAGGGCAGCCTACCAGCCTCCGTCATAGGCCAGCATCGGCTGAGGGGCATGAGACACGGTTAAGGTTCCCCTAAAACAGATGCTATGTGGTGGCAAGGCTTTCAGAACGAGTGGATTCTGCGGGAGGAGGCCCCTGGAGGCACAGCAGGGTGGACAGGCGCCAGCAGAGAAGGAAGGAAAGCAGGCGAGACCTGAGAAGAAGAGCTCAGTGCTCTGAGCCCCAAGGCTCAGGAATGCTGGGCCCTCAGAGAACGTGCTGAGACCCCTCAGGAGGGAGGGAGGCACCCAGGCTGCGTACTGCAGGCCCAGCTTGCTCACGTCAAGGGGACTCCTGGGGTCACAGCTCCCCACTCTGCATCTGCCCTCTCTAATTTTTTTTAAGATTTTATTTATTTCTGCATACAAGAAACTGGGGTGTAGGGCAGAGGTGTAGGGTGGGGAGAGGATTCCCCAGAGACAGAGTGGGGAGCAGACAGGCAGATCTACTGAAGTACACTGCTGAGGGGAGCAGCGGGGAGACAGGAGAGGTCTGCTGCGCCATGTGGGAAGCTCCCTGGCCGGGGATCGAACTCGTGCTGCAGTGGCTGCAGTAGCTTCACAGTTCTGAGACTTAACCACTTGTGCCACCAGAGAGGCCTGATCTGCCCGCTCTAAACATGCCTCCTTGGCCAGGGGGCACGCACAGTCTCGAGTGGGGTTTGTCTTCAGGTGACCGCCATGGTGGACCTGAGGGGCCTTGGGGGTGCTCTATGCTCTCCTGCCTTTGAGCAAAACACCCATGCCTGCCCAGACGAACATCTGGCACCTGGCTGGCGGGAAGGGGAGATTGTGGAGCAGGACCTGGGAGGCGCCTCTCGCTGTGTGAGGTGTGAGCCCCGCAGCGGGCCCAGTCCTGAGGAACCAGTCCCCACTCCCATAACCCCGCTTCCCCTGACTCCAGTCTTCTCCCACCCCTGTCAGAACAGGACAGTGCATTGGGTGACCGGGATCAAGTTCACAGCTAATTAGAAGTGAATGTGGGGCACAATTATGTGTGAACCTTCAGTGACCATATTCCTGAAAGGAATAACTGGTATATGTTTTCCTTTTGCAGAATTTTAATGAACAAGTGGCATCACCATCCATTATTTATCTCCTCTCAATGACAGTGAATAAAGTCAGTGACAAATATCAAATTTCTGTGCTTACAGGAAACCGCCACGTGATGATAGGGGCGCAATTCAGTATTTACTGTCTAAAGCGCTGACTTGTTTTTGATATAGAAATTTGATAATTATTACTATCACTATTCATTAAAATGTGGAAGTAGCCAAGTGATGAATTGACAAACCATTTATTTTGTGCTCCCAGAAGCAATCACCAACTTTTCTTTGGGGATCCTGGTTCTTTTGATTTCAGGAAACGGCCTCTGTGGGTCGCACACCCCAACCCCGGGGCAGAGGGTCAGGGAAAATACTTTGACAAATGCGTATGGGCTGAGAAGCTGCCTCACCTCTGCCTCACCTGGAAAACCTCTAGGGAGGGTCAATGTCACTCCCTGAGTTGACAGCCATAGACACTGTCTCCGTGGCAAAATAAAGCCACACAATCGACTCTAGATTCACCTTGGCGCTGACTTGAGTAGGAGTGGAGAAAGGACTGATTGCAGAAATCCAGGTGAGGAATTGCAGAGAATGACAGCAAATCCTCCAAGCCCACCAAACTATGGCTCCCATAGGAAGTATCTACAATGACCCTCCCACCTTCCTTTGTTAATTCTCTCACTCACTCATTCATTCACGCACTCATTCATTCATGCACTCATTCATTCATTCATTCACTCCCACACTCACTCATTCACTCACTGGTTCATTCATTCATTCACTCATTCATTCATTCTGATGGATGGATGGATACATTCTTGTATACTGATGGCATTTCTTGCAGGAAGGTGATGCGCTCAGTGCAAGGCAAAGGAGAATGACTACAGCCTGGTCTTCCAGAGCTACCATGGGACCTCATATTTGAAAGAGTCCCAAATGATAAGAGTCCAAACCAATCCCTGCAGGTAAGTGTGGGAGGGAAGGATGGAAAGACCTTGGGGTTCAGCACCATGAGTTGGGTCTCTGCATTGTTACATGCATTTACTAAATGCAGCCCAATGCTGGGGACTCAGGAGGAGGCCAAAGTGACAGGCATTAAGCAATTATGTGATCCATGAGTCCAGCGGAAGGCACAAACTGCTGTGTGCAGACAATTCCTCTTGAGTCTAGTTGGCACAGGTGCCATGTCCTGCCAGTTTCTGCATTAAACCCCAACCTCCCGAGTTCCTTACACTGGCAAAAGTCAAATAACTACAAAAAATATAAAATACATCTATTGTATGTGTGTGTGTATTATATGTGTCATATAATGGAATATATAGTATAATTGATGTGTGTGTATAATGCTGGATAGATACAAATTAAAGACACCAAAACCAATTGTCCCTGCCCTAATTTGAAAAGAAAACTGGGTCTCTGATACCTTTGCCTCTCCACTACCTCATCAGCTACTTCTTTACTTTCTAGGAAAAAATACCATACACTTTCAAAAGCAGGGAGAGAGTTCTGAAAGAAGGACCCGCCTGACACACCATTTTGGCCCCTGATTTCCCAGAATCCAACATGAACTGCTTACAGAACATGGATCTTGGAGCTCAGGCTTCGGTCTGACCTCACCTGAGAGACCCTGGGATGTGACGTGTGAACTGACAACGACCTTTCGAATGGACCCACGGGTTCCACCTTGGAGCTGGCCCTAAATATTAGCCTCTTGATTTTTTTTTTTTTTTAAAGAGCAGCTGCTTTCAATGAGTTCTCAAGTTTTGCTTCCTGGTAGCTAACATTCCAAAGCACTTTAAAAACCAATTTTACACTTAATAAAGTTTAACTATTCAATATTTTTCATTTTAAAACTAAATAACAGACATTTAAAAGAATATTTCTTTTTTAATGACACTCCTGCCACTATTTTATAAGCCGGATGACACCCACCCTGCATTCCTAGCTCCTTAACTACCAAATACTCTATTAGTCAAGTTGGTTCATATTTACAAGATTTTTTTTTTTGGATGTTTTACTGCTATCAGAAGATCTAACATCTGTTTCTCCAGGGATTCTCCATGTGTTCGGTAGTTTACAACAATTGAAACCACTGTTTTCGAAATACATTTGGATTAAACTCAATGTACTAAGACTGGATTTCACAGGAGCTTTGCTCATGCATCTGGGGCTTTCTCTCCTGTAATTTTTCCGAAGGGTGAGACAAACTCTGGATGAAGGTGCGTGGCACAGCATAATAGGGGGCTCAGTGGAGCGCATGCATAGAATAATGGCGTCCAAGGCACCCAAGGGTGGGAAGGGTTTACTGGGTGTCCTTGCTTTCCAGTGTAGGGATGGGTGTTCCTGGTTTGGCTCCTTGAGGAAACTCAGCCAGAGGGGCTGGGCTGGTCATCTCCCTGCTCCAGGCAGCGGAGGGCATACTGCTGGCCATTTATCTGCAACCCCCCACAGACCCAAATCCACACCCCAGCATCCCCACCCACACCCCCAACCCTTACCACCTACCACCACCACCTCTACCTTCTTCACTCCCAACCCCCCAACCTGCATGATGGTTCCTGCTAGGCCACGAGCTCTGACTGCATTGTCCCACATGGTGTCCCACATGGCTCTTGAGGACTTGCAAGGTGACCATCGAGCCTGCGGAGTTGAAGTGTTTACTTCATTTTGAAATTGAAATTCTAACACCCCCGTCTGGCTAGTGCCCTGTGGGCAGTGCAGAGCTGGACTTCTCAGCCCTCCAAGGTCGGTCGTTTTGGACGTGTCTGGAATAAAACGTCCCTCTTTTCCCCCACCCCAGTGCTGCTTTGCTGTTATAGCACCGCTGGTCCCAAAAGATTTCCTCCTGGGCGCACCCAGCACCACCCATGTGCAGAGGAGGAAGAGGCGCACTTCTGAAAGGTGCTCTTCTCTCCTCTGTTGGGAAGTGACATTGTAACGTGCAACTTTACCAAGCCAAAGATGCGGGGGGCACCTGGGAGCATACAGCCTGCCAGCCACGGTGCCAGCCTGCCCTTGCCATGGCATTGGCATGGCCTGCAAGCTGCTAGCTCCATGGGATGGAGGCTGGACTCTGCTTGCTCTACCCCCTCTGGTGACAAATCTAAGAGGCTTGATAAGAAGCTGACTCGGTGCTCAGCTGACCCTGAAGTCTCGTTTCTGTAGCGGTTCCATGAAGAAGGCCGCCCACTCTTCCCTGTAGGATGTCCTATGACCCTTTAGGTTTTGGGCAACAGGTACAAAGCACCCCTTTGTAATGGTGTAACCCCCATAGAAAGAGGAAGATCCAGAACCCCTGCCCCACCCAAGGAAGGGTGGGGCTGAGCAGGGAGGAGAAGCTAGAAAAGAGCAGGAAGGGAGAGAAGACCGAGAGGAGGCCCAGGGAACGAGCGACAGGTGAAGCCCCGCTTGCCACTTGGCCTTGGACGTGCACCAGGGACTTGGGGGGCTTGGAAGGAGACACTTAAGGGCATGGGAGTGAGGGACCTGGGAGGCTGACAATGGCAGTTTTACCTTGACTTGTGCTTTGACTTTGCTCCTTTACTTCCAGACTTGTCTGGCCCCTTCTGCCCCTTTCCTATGGGTCCATGACAGAAGGTGCCTCAGATTTGTGGCAGGTTTTCAGGGCTCAGTGGCCCCACTTTGGTCCAACCCTGTTTGGCTGGGCATTTACCCACAAGGGGTGGGAAACTTTAGAGGTTTAATTGGAAACTGTTTTAAAAACAATCTTTCTCTTCTCTCTATTGCACACCGACTTTGCATTCAGGTTCTTTTCTATGGATGGCTTTACATACAATGAGAATGCTTTGTCTTTAAGTGGTGGGTGGCAGAACCCATTTAAAGTAGGCAGGTTTGCGGGTCCCCTCATTCTGCCTGCTAACACCTTCACCTGTGTTCTCAGAAATGGGGGGCAGGGTGACTTGTCTCAGTGCCACGTGCCCCCTTCCTCCAGCAGGCCAGCCCGGGCATGTTCTGACGGTGGTGGAAGAGGCGAAAGAGACCAGGCACCATTGCGAGGCTTCAACCAGTGCTGCGCTGGGGTTTGGCCAAAACAAGTCAAGGGGTGGAGAAGCACACTCTGACTCCAAAGCCACATGTCGGAGGACATGGAGACGGGCTGGGAAGAGTGGACCTTGCGACTTGAATCAGAGCTGCCCCGCGTAAAGTCTGAAATGAGTGGCGCCGAGATGTGACTAGCACTGACCTCTGGGCAGTGAGACTGTTTGTGGCCTTTGCGTCTTTGCTTTGTCTGCTTTTTATCTTTCATTTTTACATTTTCAAAGACTAGAAGAAGGATATTTTAAGGATATTAAGGGAATAGACTCATAAGAATAATTTGGAAAATATGGAAAAGTCGAAGCAAACACCCAACTGGGCTTTTCACCAAGGCTGTTGCTGGCCTCGTGAGACGTAGCCTACTCCTTGGAGAAGGTGCGTGCATTGGGGGATGTCCCAATCTTCAGCTCCTGCCCTCTCAATGCTAATAACGGCTTCTAGCCATGCTGACACCCACCCCGATATCCCACCACACCATTTTCAAATGCTCACCAGCTGAAAAACACTGAAAACCCCATTTTTATCTTGGAGATGGTTCCCTCTTCGTTGGTTCCACCTCCTTTCATGGTCAAACGCTTCTGTCTGACATTCACTCATTCACTTGTTCATTTGAATCATTAATGTTTATGGAATATTATGTTTTATTGCTCATTGTAATGCCACACTGGATGAAAAAAAATTCAATAATAGCTTATTTTCATTTAATTTAAGGAAGTATGTTCCTACGTGCAACCTAAATACTTTAAATCCTTTAACCTTCTAAAGTGAGCTTTCCCTTAACAATGACAACAACAACAACTGGGCCTTCCTGGTGATGCAGGGGTTAAGTGTCAGCCTATGAAGCTATCAGCAGGCCCTGTGGCCAGGGAGCTTCCCACTTGGTGCAGCAGAGCTCCCCTGTCTCGTCTTGCTCCCCTTAGCAGTGCTTTCAGTAAATCCTCTTTTCTGCCCCCCACTCTGTCTCTGGTGAATCTTTTCACTCCCTCCCCCCAGACCTCTGGCCTCCACCCTAGTTCTTCTATGCAAAAATAAATAAAATTAAAAAACAAAACAACCACCAAGCAAAGAATTGTTAAAGGCAGCCAGTTGGCTGCAAGAGACTTGATGCCTTCTCCTGTGGATTCCAGAGAGTGGTGGCGTTCTGAGGGTCTCAGGGGCCATGGCTATATAGTTCCCCCCCGGCCCTGGCTCTCAGCCATCATATCAGCACCTTGTTGATGTTCTGACTAAGCATTGCCCACTTTCCCCACCACTTCTCATGAGCATTGCTCCACTGCCCACCTATTTGCCAATTTCTTGCTCAAGCATCAGTACGCTTGACAAGCTTGGTGGTAACGGAAGATCACGGCGACTGCGTGGAGCCAGGAGCACCTGCCAGGCACCATGGCTGCTCAAGTGCATTGGCCACATTGTTGTAAGGCACCCTGGGGTCTGCAGGGGGCTGCATCATTCCCCTCTTGCCTCGAAGTTTGAGTCAATTGAGAAGCAGATGTAAACTTCAGAGCGGTTAACTAGCTATCAGCTGAATTACTAGAGAACATGGCTGTATCTACAGCCAAATCAGCATTCTGGTATTTTCTCCCCAAATTAAGACCTTGGGGATTCTAACCCAACCAGATTCATAGAGAATTATGATCTATTTCTCAGGAGTACCGAGGTACTGAGAGCACCCAAGGAAGTTCCCTTGGTGCATGAATCCCAACAGATAAATATCGACCAGAGGGTTTGACCCTCCCTCCATCAGAGATGCTCTAGTTTTAATTGATTGATTGATTGATTGATTGATCAAGTTAAATCTTTTTCATTATTATGTATTCCCCATAGGTTTCCCACCACCAATTCACCCATGAACCATCACCATAGTCCCCTGTGCTCTTTTCTCCCGTTTTGAAACCTTATCTAATTCCTTCAGTGGTGAGAAAGTGTAGGTCACCTACAGAACCTCACGGAGTACAGCCCTTTCTTTGGGTCCCGCTCATTGCTAAGCCTCCCTCCCCTCTCCTCCCATCTGTTCTCCAACATTCAGTAACCAGGACCAGCTCCCTTCCTTGCATCCATTAGTAAAATTAAAATAACTCTTGCTTTGAGCGTTATCTCCAGCCTGTTCCTGAGTTCCTACTCTACTTTAAAGGAATCTTTATGAAGACTCTTGAGAATTGTTCTTCCATAAATAATCAAAAGAGTGTGAGTAAAGTATTAAAATAATTATATATAATATAAAATGCATCATATGATATTTATATTTTTCATTTATATATATTTGTATGTGTACAGCTCCATATGTAATTAATTTACATATATGTATACATATTTATCTCTAGTCATTATTTTAATATATATAATTTATATGTTTATATATCTATTTCTGCACATAATTTTAACCAAAAAGTCCATTGTGTTTCCTTAGTATGGTGCAAAAAGATAACTTTCTTTAAAAAAAGATGCACAAAATACGATGAAATTCATGAAAATGACTTATTCAGAAAAATCAGAGTATCACAAACACCCTTTATACTACTGAAGCTATTCAATAGCACTGGTCAACAGTGAGCTTGTTACTGACTTAAAAAGGCCCTAATCTGTAGTATCTTGGTGTGCTGAACATGAATATAACCGTGAACACTTTTTATTAGCTCTCCTTTTGAAATATTTCATATAATTCATTTTCTGTGTTTCACTGTGTAAATTTATCCAGTAGGACTGCAACAACATCCTAAATCAGTCTAGAATGATGTAATATTGCATCGTATTGCATAATACCATCACACACACATCATCCAGAGTTGATTGCATCATTTTCTGATGCAATGCAATATTACTGCCAGGCGGCTGCTGAAGTAAGCTGACATCAGCAGTGCACTATAGAAAGCCCCGTTGGAAAGATTGAGCACTGAAAATATTTCAGACTTTGTGAGAGACTGTTTAAGCTACTGTTCCATAAAATTGTTATTATTTTATCCATTTAGGCACAATACAGAACAGCAATGCCTCGAAGGTGCGTTAATAGAGTGGATAATTTCTGCTGTATTTGTGGAGAAGTGACATTTGCCAACCAGAAGAAAAGCACCACTTCTCAAGTGAAGAAGGCTTATCATCTTTACTTCGGATGCAAGGTTGGTGGCCAAGACAAGCCTTGGGCCCCACACATATGCTGTGGTACATGGACAACACAACTTTCACAGTGGTTAAATGGCATTTGCAGTCCCCATGGTGTGGAGAGAGCCAAGCAACCATATCAAAGACTGTTACTTCTGCTTGGTTCCTCCTCTTTCAGGGTGGAATAACGAAGCAAAAGAAGTTGAGAATGGTCTATTCAAACATTCTGTCTGCATTAAGACCAGTTCCACATGGTGAGGGACTTCCTATTCCAGAACCTCCAGCAGAATATTCTCTTGATTCATCTAGTAAGGATAAGGGTGAGCCGACCTGTTCTTCTCCTGTTCCATCAGCATGCAGTGACCCAGATTTTCGCTGTGGTGCATCATCAACCACACACAGACTAACACAGGAAGAACTAAAGGACCTGGTTCATGATTTGGACTTATCCAAGTACAAGGTGGAATTGCTAGGATCAAGACTCCAACAATGGAATCTTCTAGAAGAAGATGTCACAATTACTTTATATTGAAAGTACAACCGGCAGTTGGAGCCTTTCTTCAGAAAGGAAAGTACTCTGGTATTCTGTTCCGATACTGAGGGCCTCATGAATGCCTTAGAAATCACTTATGGGACCTCCCAGGTGGCGCAGCGGTTGAGCGCTGCGCTGTGGAGCTGTCGGCAGCGGCGATGCGAGTTCGACGCCCGGCCGGGGAGAATCCCACATGGCGCAGCAGACCTCTCCTGCCTTGCCCGCTGCTCCCCTCAGCAGTGTATTTCTGATCTGCCTGTTCTGCTACCCGTTCCATCTCTGGTGAGCCCTCTCGCCACCCCACGCCTCCGGCCTGTACTCGGCTTGTATGTATAAATAAAAAATAAATCCTTAAAAAAAAAAAAAAGAAATCACTTATGACCCACAAGAATGGAGACCATTTCTAGCCTTTTCAAAACTGAGCCTTATGTCTGTCCTTTTGCACAGTGGAAACCGTCTTCCATCTATTCTGTTCCTGAACAGCTGCACAAGAGACAAGTGAAGAAATCTAAGAAGTAGTCTATCACTTGATTTTTTACAGGTATTAACTTAGGCCTATTACTATTGGCACGCATTTTGTGATGTAAACATCAATTTATTGCAGGTTACAAAAAAACCAGAGCCAAAATTAGAATTTGACTGTCATATTCGTGTTGAGCACATCCAAACTGATAGGAAATGATTAATTTTATTTCAGTAACGTGACTTTTGTAAAAATTTGTTGACCAGTGTAATTGAGGTTTTGTGTAAGAGATGGATTAAGATAATAGAGCAAAAACAATTTACTCTGCCTCAACACCCTTAAGATAATAATAAAAAACAAGCCAACATCAATATTAAATAAGTATAGACATCAGCACTGTACAACAAGAAAAAAGGGATTAGCAGACCAGAACAAGTGAGGAATTCCTGGAAGACAGAAACCAGATGGGATTGGAGTGACAAGAGTAGATGAATCTGTAGCCAAAACTTTCGTGCAGCCCACAATTACTCTGCAGATGAAAGCAAATCCAGAAAACTCCCAAGGCCTAGGAGAGGGGCCTTGGGGCAAACACCAGGGAACCGAATTAGAAGGCTGCTCATACTGGCCCCGCCCTTTGCACCCTGTCAGCTGAACGTCTGTCAGCCGAACGTGAGGCATTCCTAAGGGGAGGCGCCCTGTGCGCTGAGTTTAACAGGGCTCGTGATGTAGCTAAAGTAACACTGAGATTCTAGGATTAATAATGCAACAGCAGCTTTTCATGTTTATTGTCCATTTGAGTTTCTCTATAAAGTTTTTGTTCAAAAGCTTTAGTCATTTTTCTATTAGACTGTGTTTTTCAGATAGATAGACAGACAGATAGGTAGACAGACAGACAGATAGATGAAAGAGTTTTTCACAGATTCTGGGGAGAAATCATCTGTGTTGTGAATATGACCTCTCACTTTGTGGCTTCTAAGTTCGTATGGTATGTTCAATTCCCTAATTTTGATGTGATAAAATTTATCAGCATCTTTACCATTAGTATAGCTGTGTCTATCATTAGCACAGGATTACAAAATCCTTTCCTACACCAAAAGTCATGAACATATTCTATACTATTTTTCCAAAAGTTGTACAGTTTTCTTTTTCATATTTAGCTCTGTTATCCACTGCAAGTTGATATTTTGAGGTGGTGTGAGGCAGGCATCCCAATTTAATTTTTGCTTCCATATGAAAACCTTATTGATCTAAAATCATTGATTTAAAAAGAAATGTTCTTTTCTAATACTCTGCGCTAATATCTGTGGGTTTTCCATTCCACTGTGATGAAGTTCTGGATATAAAGACTTCTAAAGCTAGTAGGTACTGACTCCAGACAGGTGAACATATGAGGTCCTCCTCTGACAAGAATGTCTTGGCCCTACCCAGCATTTTATTCTTCCATGTAGTTTCAGAGGACTTTGTTAACATCCACTATTTCAATTTAAGAAAAAAATGGACACTTAAAAAATTGAGTCTTCAAAACCACAAACGCCTTCCTCCTTGTTCAGCCTTTATTAGCGTGTTTTAAAAGTGATTTGCAAAGAGAATACAAATGGTTTTATCTTGTAGTCCTGAGAGTTTCTGGCCTTCATTCTAGCAACTCTAGGGGCTGCTGGAGTTGAGTGTACTTGCCTTTAAGGTTGTGAGTAGAGGGAACTCCCTGGTAGCCTAGGGGTTAAGTCTTAGTGCTACCACCACTACGGCCTGAGTTCGATCCCCAGGCAAGGAGCTAACAAACATCTGGCAAAGCAGATCTTTCCTGCTGGCCCACTGCTACCCTCGGCAGTGTATTACAGTAGATCCGCCTGTTCTGCTCCACACTCTGTCTCTGGTGAATCCTCTCATCACCCCGTCCCCACACCTCTGGCCTACACCCCAGTTCTTCATTGTAAAAATAAATTTTATAAAACAATTAAAATTAATAAGTAAATAATTGATGTTTCGCAGGTCAGCCAAGTTCATGGCTTCCTGCTCTTACTTTTTTCTTTCATCCTCCTCATTATCCTTTCCCAGAGCTATTTTGTAAGTATTGTCAGATGAGATATTAGGGTGGTGCACTTCCTAAAGTCTTGTGTACAAATACCCAATCAAAAAATGGGCAGAAGAGCTCAAAAGGCACTTCTCCAAAGAAGAAAAGCAAATGGCCAACAGATACATGAAAAAATGCTCAACATCACTCATAATCAAGGAAATGCAAATCAAAACCACTATGAGATACCACCTCACACCTGTGAGGATGGCACACATTAAAAATACAGGCAACAACAAATGCTGGAAAGG
>PVIJ01002142.1:110435-170540 GCA_004024925.1 Scalopus aquaticus | reverse complement strand
CGTCCCAAGCCCTCCCTCCCCGCTGCCCTCCCTAGCTCGCTGGCTTTCTCTCTTGCTTCTCTCTCTTCCTTCCACCCCCCCCTTTGGTTTGACAATTTCGTCTTAAGTGTTTCTCAAAAGAGGTTACTTTAGTTAGCATGCGCGCTGTGGGCAATTGTTAAAAGTGTTCTTAGGTTTACTGTGAAGAGAATGTATCCTGTATCCGTGAATTGCTTTATTGGGGGGAGGGAGGGCTAATTATATATTTTGTTGTTCCTCTATACTTTGTTCTGTTGTCTGCGCCTGAAAAGGGCGGAAGAGTTACAATAAAGTTTACAAGCGAGAACCCGAGACTGGCCCGGCCCGCGCTCCTCCTTTGCTCCTGGTGCCTCGCAGAGCTTGGGGGGAGCGGGTCACTGGGCTCCTGCGCGCTCCAGGCCAGGCCGCAGAGAGGAGGGGGCGGGGGCTGGAGGCAGGTGGTGCGGGTCCCTCGGCCCAGGGCGCAGGGGGTGAGGGAGGCGGCTGCGCGTGATTGGAGGAGAGAGAGACGAGGGAGGGGAGCCGGGAGAAACCCCCTCCCTTCGTGTTGGGAGACGGCCGGCCCCAGAGACCCGGGCTTCCAGGCCACGCTGGAGAGATGTGCCCGGGCTGGTGGCTAGCTCCCCGCCACCTCCCCTTTGTTTCTGCGTGCCCTCTCCTGTGTGGGAGGAGTTGAAGAGTGGGGGCGGGTAAAGGTAGCGTGCAGGACTGCTGAACAGGCTTATATTTTTATTTTTCCCGGACTCCGGTGGGCACGGGGGCGGGTCGGGGAGTCGGAGGAGAGGGGAAATGCTCTTCTCTGCCTCTCCCGCTCTGGGTCTTGGCTACCTTCACACAGCTCCGAGGTCGTGGCTCGCCGCCTTCCTTCCTTCCTTCGCTCCCTCTGCATCTCAGGCAGTCAGGCTCCACTGAGGCATCCGCCTCCCGGAACCAGGAGAGCCGAACACCCGGGCCACCCTCCTCCCTTCCTTTCTCTTCCCACCCACCCCACTCCCTTCCTTTTTTTATTTTCAAACCTCTTTTTAAAGCCACCCGAAACTGCAGCATACAGAGCACCCCCCCCCCGTGAAATGGATCTCGCGCCTCTAGGAGCGCCCCGAAGCCTCGCTCCATCCCTTTCCGTGTGTCTGGGGCGTCTTCGCAGAGACAGCCAGGAGACCGGGGTCACCTAGTTCCTCACCTTGGGCGAACCAAACCAAGTTCCCCGAAAGGCCCAGCCAGACTGAATTGGTCCGGACTAATAAAGCCCTGGCCTGCCCCCACGCACCCACCCAATTGTGAACAATCCCTACGTTTGTTTCTTGCTGGGTAGCGAACGGGTTGGGGAGGATTGTGGGGGGTGACGATTCGGATCGCTCAGAGATTATTTATTTTCTCTTCCACTCAATCTCTTCCTCCCCGAATCTCGCCTGCAAGCTGCCTCTTGCCCACGGGGGTCGACAGCGACCCTTGAGTCCCCAGCCCCAATCCGCAGAGCTTGGCTTTCCCATTCATTATTGATCATATTTTATAAATCCAACGCCACACAATTTTTTCCACATTACCGGGAGCCGTGGGGAGGCTGGCTGGTCATTGGTGGAGAGAACGTCACGTGGGCGGGGTCACGTGGTCCGGAGAGGAAAAAGGGGGTCCTTTTTGGTGTAAATCTGGACTCTAATTCTGTAATATATCAAGGAATCTCGTAAAACCGACACTAAAACGTCCCTGCCTACAAATCATCCGGCCAAATTATGAGTTCATTGTATTATGCGAATGCTTTATTTTCTAAATATCCAGCCGCAAGTTCGGTTTTCGCTACCGGAGCCTTCCCCGAACAAACTTCTTGTGCGTTTGCTTCCAACCCCCAGCGCCCGGGCTATGGAGCTGGCTCGGGCGCTTCCTTCGCCGCCTCGATGCAGGGCTTGTACCCCGGCGGGGGGGGCATGGCGGGCCAGAGTGCAGCCGGCGTCTACGCGGCCGGCTACGGACTCGAGCCGAGTTCCTTCAACATGCACTGCGCGCCCTTTGAGCAGAACCTCTCCGGGGTGTGTCCAGGCGACTCCGCCAAGGCGGCGGGCGCTAAGGAGCAGAGGGACTCGGACTTGGCGGCCGAGAGTAACTTCCGGATCTACCCCTGGATGCGAAGCTCAGGTAATGCCGCGCACCGAGCCGTCCGGAGCCACAGTGGCCGGCCACATTCCCCAGAAGGCGCCCCCTTCCTGGCCAAGTGTCCCTTTCTGCGTCCAGAGTGCTGCCGGCAGGAGGTCGGCCCTGGGGACACAGCACTCCCTCAGCCCCCCTCCATTTTTGCTTGTGCTCTCAGACTTGCTCTGTTTCCCTGACGGAGCTCTCTGCCGACGCCTAGGCGCTCCGAGCCCCCAGTCCACCCCCAACCCTTCCTCCCGGCCTTTTAGCTTTAAATATTTATCAGCCGCGCCGGCACGGACTGGAGACGAGGCCGTTTGTCTTGCGGAGGAAGGCTGGGGTTTGCAGAGAATAGCCATTAGGGTCTTCCCCCTCCCTCTCCTTTCTCCGCCTGGGATCTCAGCTCTGGGTGTGTCCCCCAGCTCTTGCTTGGATGAGGTCTAGGGGAGGGGGCCTGCAGCGCTGAGCAATTCTCCCCTCCCCCTTCCTTCCAGCCAACCCCGCTCCCCCATTATTCCCTTCTGGACAATTAGAGGTGGGCTCTAGAGGCCCTAGTGGAGGAGGGGGTACGGGGTACGAGAGAAGATGAGGCTCCAGCAAGGGACACAGCCAGAGGCAGGTGGAGAGAGGGGGCTAAGGCCCAGAAAGATGAGGCTCCTGACCTCTCCCCCTCCCCAGAGGGCAGAGGCCTTTTGGGAGTACACTGCCTTCTTCAGGTGACCTTCCTAGGAGAGCACCTTCCTTGGAGTACTGGCCAATAAGTTTACAGGTATCATTCCAGAAAGGTGAATGTCCTCTTGGGAGAGGGACTAAAACTCCATGTTGCCCAATCAAGAGTTAGAGAGTATAGGCGACTGGGCCAGCTGCTGCAGGAACCCGAGACCAGCGACTCCCATGGGATCTTCTGCCAAGCTTGCCCAGTCAGCCTTTTTAATGCTGCCCTGGACTCAGGGGCCAACCCCAAACTTAGAAGATACAAGCCTTGTAGACAGAGGCTCCCACCCCAGCTCTGGTTGGGGGCCATTGCTTACACCATCAGTACTGGTGGTTACAGTTCCATTGCCTGCTCCATAATTCAACTGCCTTTCCAGTTGATTTATCAAAGCCCAAATTTTTCTGCTCATAAACATTTCAACTTTGCTTTCATCTGGCTTGAAATTAGGGCCCCAGCCCTCCTCCCGCCTGTCTTCTTCCCAGCAGTACTGGCACCAGCATCTTCTCCAGCACAATCCTCCCCCAAGCCTCTGGGCCTAATCTGGGTAGCTCTCTTCTGCCGCCAGCCCCACAGCTCAAACATATCACCTTCCCCCTCAACCCAGGCTACTGTCTCTCCTCTCCCTCATGCCTGCTCACAGGCCCAAAGATTGCTTAGTGGTAACAGGGCCTTCTAGGCAGGTGGGCAGAGAAGTCAGCCTGATCTTGTCTGAAGCTCTGACCCACTGGAAAATAGTCATCTGAGGGCAGCTGCTCACTGATGGACTCAATTCTAAGGAAACCTGCAAATTCTCACCTCATGCTCCTTCTGCAATAGGCTCCTGGTTGTGAGGGTGTTGGTGACTGGGCATGTGAGCTCCTTTGTCTCCTTTCTTTTTTTGGGAAATGCGCTCAGGCCAGGCTTAGAGTCCCACTCCAGAGTCATGTGCAGGGTTTCCATTGTCTTCCTACCCCAGACCATCAGAGTCAGCCTCTATGAGGGGAATCTTGGGGTGCCTGATTCCTCCCAATAGCCAGGGAAGATTATTCTTGCTTAATTCCTGGAGGTGGGGGGCTCCAAGGGTCAGCAGGTTAGATCTTAGGTTTAGAAGTCCCAGACCCAAAGGCTTCCTGGATTGAAGTTGGGAATGTTTGCCTCAGAAGGCCTGGGACCCGGGTCTGCGCATTGATGGAAGAGAGCAGGCCTGGGAGTGGGGTGTGTGTGTGTGTACAAAAAGTGAGAGTTTTGTTTAGTGGGAAAATGTGGTCTTCCAAACCATCCATCCCCCAAACACGCAGGGTCTAAGAAGGAGGTAGGCACTCTTGCTTTTCCCCGGACGCACTGAATTTTCTTCTCTAAATACCGTGCTCAGGAACCGATCGCAAGCGAGGCCGCCAGACCTACACACGCTACCAGACCCTGGAGCTGGAGAAGGAGTTCCACTACAACCGCTACCTGACGCGGCGGCGGCGCATCGAGATCGCGCACGCGCTCTGCCTCACCGAAAGACAGATCAAGATCTGGTTCCAGAACCGGCGCATGAAGTGGAAAAAAGAAAACAAGACCGTGGGCGCGGGAGCCACCGGCCAGGACAAGGCTGAAGCCGAGGAGGACGAGGAAGAGTGAGAGACTGAGAAAGGGCAGAGGGAGAGAGACAAAAGAGGGAGCGAAGGAAGAAACCCAGCTCTGGGAACTGAACCAGGAAACTCAGATCAAAATAAAAAGGGGGGGGGATATTTAAATAGAAAGCAGTTAACATTTTTTTTTTAAGGAGTAAGGTGAACTTTTGGTTTCTTGACACTGAAAAAAAAATACTACCTATAGGAAAGTCCGCAGGGGTTGTTTTTGTACAGTATGGAAAGGACATCATCTACCTGTTCTGTAGCTTTCTGGAATCTGCTTCCCTTTTCTATGTTGCTATTGTAAGGTCTTTGTAAAATCTTGCTGTTTTGTAAGCCTCCTTTGACGCTGTCTTTGTGGTCTGTGGTTCTGGACTAAAGTGTGGTTCCCCATCCTGCCCAGCGAGCCCCGCCTTCCCAGTAGCAGCAGTGAAGGGGCCTTAAGGAGCCCCCAGGACCCTCCCACTAGCTCGTGTCCCCTCTGTGCACCTGGACTGCCCACTGATCCTGTTTCACCAGCCCCTGAGGCCCTCTTTTCATTCTATGTGAATCTCAAGGATGAATATAAATAAAACCAATAAAGCGATTAAAAATAAACACATGCCTTATTTTCTATCTGTCTAAGGCTGGAAGGGGGTCGGGTGGGTCATGATCACAGCACCCCTCTGCTCCAACTTCTGCTGGCCCATTTTTTTTTTTTCTGTGCTAGGGTCTGCTGCTTTTCCTGGTGCCCCCTGCTCTGGGGGGCTGCAAACTAATGAACTCCAAGATCACACATATTCCCTTTCCAAGGCCTTACACACATTGACATACACACATGCACACAATCGCACACATTTACAGAATGATATTACACACATATATACACTGTCACAGTGGTTACCAATAAACACAAATATTCACAAATGTACAGGCATTCACACACCCCAACTCCACATCCAGAACACTGGCATTTGCGTTCACACACACTCACAAGTAAACACACATTCACTCTCACTCACAGACACATTTATACACACCAGTGTACATTCTCACATTGACTTGTAAACACAGACTCACATTTTCCCCCAAGTGAATACATTCATAAGCCCACATGCTCAGTCAACACACATTCACAAAACAAAACAAAATCCCCACAGTTCACAAATTCTTCTTCCTCTAGGCCTTCAAACCAGGCTGCTGCTGTTCGGGTGGTGCTGCCACTGGGGAACAAATACAGAGCAGAAATCTAAAATGCCAGGTTAGGCCGTAGGGAGGGAGAACGCAGGGAAGGGGAAGGTGAACCCCCAAATCCGCAGCCTATGCCTGGGTGGTGTTGGCAGGGGCCAGCCGCGCACAGAGGCCCAAGCCCATTGCAGAGAGGCCTCCAGCTAGAACGCGCCTGGCCTTCAGCTCACTCAACAAATATTTTCCTCCAGAGCTATTCGGTTATTTAATTTAAATTTATTTTACTTTCACTTATTTCAGTTCTGCGAATTCTAAATTAATACAGAGAGAAAAAAAAACCTTTAATATTTGGGGGGAGAGATGAGCCTACGAGAGACAGTCTGAGCGGCGAGTTTACCGGGTTAGGGCGGCCGCGCCCGCCGGTCCTGAGCTGCCCGCCGAGTGAGTCTACGATGGCTCCCTCCTCGCCTTTCCGCCGGCTCTTCGCGCTGCGGGTAACCTGAAATCTTCTCCCGAGTACAGAGAAAGAGAGAAAAAAGAAAAACATTGTTGGGAAGGTTATTTCGTTTCATACATTTGGGTTCTGGTGGCTGAATTCAAAATACGGGAATTTTTCAGGGGACCTGGGAAATACGGAGTGGATTTTGTTGCTTATTTTTGCTCCCAAACACCCCCGATTGAATGACAAAAACGTGTGGAGGGGAACATCTAACTGCTGAGCTGATTTTTTTAGTAATTATTGGATCATGAACTCTGGATTATTTAAGACGTAAAAAAAATGTAGGCGGGGGGGGGGGCGCAGACAGGAAGAGAGAGGAGGGCTGGAAGAGAAACGTGTTTTAGAAAAATTTGTTTAATTCAAATTTTAAATAAAAGCCCCCAAAGCTGTAGGTTCCCCCAGTCAATGACCGCAGAACCCCCTGAAGATCGCCGCGGAGCTACTATAGGGACCCTGGACCTAGCCGTATTTGAGCGGGAGAGACCGGGATCCGGCTTGACTCTTCAATTTCTGGGGAGCAGAGAGGAGAATCTGGTTGCTAGATTGTCCAACACAGGCTGCATCCGGGACACCTTTCCTCTTGGGGCAAAAGCTCATTCTAGGGGATCTGGGTCCCCCACACCTGCAATGCTACAAGCTTCACAGGTGGGAGTTCCATCATCTATAGGGCTAAGAATGTAGGGGCATTTAGAGAGGGAGAGGGGGTACTGAAGCTTTCATTTTGCCTTGATGCTAGTGGCAACTGTGGACATCAGCTACTGTTTCTGACTCACCCCAAAATCGCTTTAGAACAACCCCAGTGTGGAAAATTAGTGGTGAATTTTTACTAGAAGAAGCTCAAGCTCCTTTGAGAAACCAGGAGGTTCCAAAAAGAACCCTCTTCCCAGCTGAACCCTTGTGGCTCCTCCGCCTCATTCCCTGCACCCCAAATCTTATCTCTTCTCAAATTAGGATTTCCCCAAAAAGCGAGAAGGAGAAGAAAAGAAGATGGCGACTGAGAAAAGGGTAGCTGGTGGAGCAGCCATGAAGAAATGCAATAAATTCCTTGTTGTTTTATGAAAATTTACAACTTTGTGATAGAAGTTTATGAGTGGTTGAATCCAGCGATTGGCCGGCGCCGGTCATGTGGCCGGGCGATCGTGAACATGAACTTTTTATCATTTCCCTGGTGGTTATAATGCAGCATTCTTTTGGACACCACACCTAGGTCGGAGCACTGTCGTCCTTCAGGGCTCCAGCCTCTTGATATTTTTATACTTCAGTATCAGCTCGATAAAGCAAAAGAGAGAGAGGAAGATCGAAGTGGAGAGGAAATGAGAGAGAGAGAGGGAGAGAGGGAGAGAGGGAGAGAGAGAGAGAGAGAGAGAGAGAGAGAGAGAGAGAGAGAGAGAGAGAGAAGGGGTGGGAATTACACAAAAGGGAGAACCAAAAATAATTTTAATTTCTAAGTTAATTTGCTTGCTGAACTGGGATTTTAGTCATCATGGAGGGTAAATGGACAATCTGCCCAGAACCGCAGGCTGATATCTTTTTTCAAAGCCAGAACTTACTCCATTTTCTATGCAAATATCAGAAAAGCAAAACACCCTCTCTCCCAAGTCAGAGAAGGGGAAGCAACGGCTCTCAGGTTGGGACAATATTATCTGGAAGATGAAGAAGAACCTGAACGCTCCCCCCCCTTTTCCTCCCCACCCTCTTCAGTCCGGAGGGAAAATTTCCCAAGGTCTGCAAAGGTAAGAGAGATTCTACAATTCTTTTTATTCTTTTGCATCGCTTTTGTAGGGGGTGGGGCTTGGGTTTGTCTCCCTCCTCCCCCCTCCAAGAAGGGGCTGAACCCCACCTCTGGGCGCTGCAGGGAAAGGATTCCCAGGAAATGCAGTGACCGAGAAAGGGGTGGCTGCTTCCTGGAGGGGGAGCCAGGGCAGGGAAGACGGGAAGAAGAACGGGAAGGGGACAAGGATGCGAGCTCTACCTCGCCCCTTTAAAATGGAAGGAGAGGCTCCAGGAAGGGGCTGCAAAAGAAAGGGTGGGGGTGTCTGGACTTCAGGGTGTTCTCAGCAGCCCGTCGCAATGGCCTCTGTGGGTTTATACCCCCTCCCCCTCCCACCATCCCGCCCTCGTCCTGGCCTCCCCCATTTGCCCGGCGCAGATCTCTTGCCCGGGTGCTGGCAACAGCGGTTTATGGGCAGTTTCCCGGCGGCGTTGGCAGAGAGGCGGTGGCACTGAGGGGACGTCCTGGTCTCTGGAGGGCCTGGAATCTCCGCAGAGGCCAGCGAAGGGCGAGGAGGCAGCTAGAGAGAACAGAAAGAACAATTCACAGAGAAATGCTCATTATCTCCCTTCGGAGACATTTCTGAAATTAAAGGGTTGTAGGTGGAGGTACCCAAATCAAGGGAGACCCCCCCCCAGGAAGCCTGCCTGAGAATGCCCAGGTCTCTCGCCAGTCCTGCAGGAGGGAGCCTCGCTCTGCAGGGAGACAATTTTGTGGTTTTAATGCGGTAGGTGACAGTGTGTTGATTTCTGTACAGTATTGATTCTGTTATTCATGTTTTATTGGTATGACAGTGTGGATTTCGGTGGAGGAGAAAATTGCCATGTGTGTGTCTGATGTAGAAACATTTCAAACTTTCCTGGCTCCAGATGTGGATATGAAGAAGTTGTTTAGTATATTGTTGTTTCAGGCTTGTAAACAAAAACAAAAACAGAAAAATAGAAAAAGAAAATAAAAAGAAATCCCAACTAGGGGACCTAAAGCCTTTGGGACTGGAACGCTGAGCACAGACAGCTAGTCCTGTCCCTCCCTCGGGCGCCTGATTTCATCCCCCAGCCAGGCCTCCCGAGGGACGGAGGGAGGGGGAAGAATCGCTGGACAGGAGACAGATTCCTAAAGTAGCTGGGGGGGGGGAGGGGTGGCGGAAGAGGGCGCAAGCGCTAGGTGAGGACTAAAGTAGAGTGGAGGGCTTCTGAGGAAGCTTGGAACCAATAGATAAGCGCCTTTGGGTGCGGAAAGTATGAGAGATTGATTTACTTTGATTTGCACGAATAAGTGCTTGGTTTTCTTTTTTAAAAGACCAGATGAAGCGCGTTCAGCCTTGGGTCTCTCTGGTTGCCCAGAGACTGGTTGCCGGGTCTGGGGCAGGGATGTGGGGAAATTCTGGCTCTCTCAATGCTGAGTTGCAAAGACACGGATGCAGCCACTTGTGGAGCTGGAGGCCCTCCCCCTTCCACCCTCCCCCCCCCCCCCAAGCACAGGTAGATTTTCTCCCAAGCAGGCCAGGGCTGGGCGCCTGGGATGGAGGTGAGGGTTCAGCGGCATAGCGAGAGAAGTTCTCAGCCAGCACCCACGACACTTAAGAGCCTATTCTCTAAGGAAAAATTCCCCAAACACACCCAGACTACAGAGCTTTTTCTCCTGTAGTCTTGGTGAGATATAAATCATTCCCTTAGACAGTTTGCTCTGACCGAAATTATGCGGTTTGCTGCCATCTACCGTCCGTTCGGAGACATGCGACCTCGGCGCCGCCTGCCTAAAGACGCTGCCGGAACCGTGACCGATGCTCGGAGTCCCCGCCGCTCAGGTTCGGCGGGATTCGGGGATGTCGAGTCCCATTGTCGCTTTCCACTGGATCTCGGTTTCCACCCGTCTGCTTGTGAAATAGAGAACAAATGTCACCTCCCCCTCCCCCGCCCATCCAAGCCCCAAACCTGGTGGCTGGCTGAGGAAGCAGCTTTTTCAAGGGCATATTTAAAGAGGACTAATACTGCATCCCGCGGGCAGGGGGCCCTGGACCAAAGGGTCGGGGGAACAGAGTCTTGCGCTTCCCCACCCCCAGGCGCGCGAGTGGATTGCCCGGGCCGCTGGGAAGATCCGAGGCCAAGGCTGTTAAGGTTTATTTGGTTTTCTTTTCGGCCAATGGAGGCGGTTAGCCGGAGAGGAGCTGGCCCCAGCAGTTCCACTCGGTTGTCAAAAGACAAACCGGGTCTGTGTTCGCCCGGGTGGCTGATGGGTCTTGCCAGTTCCTTGGGCTGTGTGTCCGTGGTGAAGGAATTGAGCCGAATTTTCGCAAACTGTTGTGTCTGCAAGTGAGTGTGGGTTCCTCCCCCATTTCCTATCGGTTCATGCGAAATTGACAGAAATATGCTTTGGAAAGAAATTTGGAATGGAAGTGGGGATCAATCATTAAGGAGCCAAACCATTGTAATTTCCGTTTCTGCTCTACCCCCTTACACACCCGCTTAACCCGAC
The DNA here is from genome assembly GCA_004024925.1 of Scalopus aquaticus. NCBI lineage: Eukaryota > Metazoa > Chordata > Mammalia > Eulipotyphla > Talpidae > Scalopus > Scalopus aquaticus. Next base: position 160,173 of record PVIJ01002142.1, on the reverse strand, counting down.
CGCTTTCGCAGAAGTGGGTGGCAAAGGGGGGGTGTATGGTAATGCGCCTCTGTTGCCTCCTTTGAATATTGGCCCCTGTCTCATGGGTTACTGATTAGCTCGGGCTTTCAAACCTCAGGAGGAAGCTCTGGTCGCTCCTTTCAAGGTGCTGTGGCCCTGGTTTTGGGGCGGGAGCTCCAGGAAATTGCCTGCGGTGCCAGGCAGGCTGGGGTGTTATTAGGGTCTGGCCCAGAGTTGGAGGAGCTGCCGAGGTTGAGACCCGGATAGGGCTGGGGGCAAAAGCGGCGGCGGCCCCCAAGCCTTCGGAGCCTCTTGAGTCTGGGCCGCAGGAGTAACCCTTTCAGTTAATGGCCAGGGAGAATGACTTTCTGGCATCTAGAAAGCTCAGCCCATGCCACCCGTGGAAGCGCACTCAGAAAGTCTTGGACCCCTCAGAGATTTTTTCTGTAGGCAGTCCAAAGGACAGGTAGGGAGTGAAAGGCGACTGGTTCGGAGAGCTGAAACACTTCAGACCTCTTAGGGTACCACGGACCTGGGGGGAGGGAACAGGAAGAACAAGCACTACCGCCCACTCCACCCACCCAAGATCAGAACGATGCCGTTAATTTGCATAATGGAAATGAGGTCTTTGTAGCACGCTTTGGACGGGCTGATTTTAAGGCTCTGTCCCAAATAAATAGCTCCCAAAGGTTAGGTGCAGCCACACTGCTTCCTCTGAGGGCATTTATGTTCCCCAAACCCAGATAATCAGAGTCCAGAGGAAGAATTGGGTTGAGATGTTTTAATTGCCCCAGTCCAGCCAGAATTGAGAGTGGGGTAGAGGAAGGTGCCCACAATCCAAAGAACTGGGGGTGAGGGGAGTTTTGTAGCTGAGAGGAAATGGGAAGCCTGGTCTTAATGTCCCCTCCTCACCCACCCCCCTACATAGAGACAAATACCTCTCTCTGAGGTTATAGGCGCAGGAGAATTTTACTCCTGAGCTGAATAAAACTTAGACACATCCCTGCGAGCTGGCATGTGTGTGTGTTCACAGGACCACAGACTCACAGCACAGAAAATTACAATTATAAACCCTGCCTGTGGGGTTTCTGTACAATCTTTCTGTTGTGTACTCAAGACTTGGTACACATTTATATCCATCTCCCTATACACATACTTCCTCGTTGAGGCAAGGAGAGCCAGAGACCGGCAGAAGGCTGTGCCTGCTGTATATTTACATATTCCCCCTTGGAGACAGACTGTGGTGGACAGAACTACAGACAGATTCATAGAGATCTGGCTCCAGAAACCAGGCGGCCTCTGGCCTGGCCCTGCCCGCCTGCTCTTTCTCCCAAACAAACGGATCAGACGAATAAACGCTCATAAATACCTCTGGGCTTAGATAAGAGCGATGAGGCGCTATTTCCTTTCATGCCGACTCCAGGCGCCCAGGCCCTGCCTTTGCGGCTCCATCTCACCACAGGCAACCTGCAGAGGTGAGGTTAATTTGGGGGCTTTGATTCTAAGGATAAGGAAGCTATTTTTGTGCATCTTTCACAGGGAAAGACTCCCTCTTTCAGCACAGCAAGACTCCACAGGAAAACCCACACCTTCTAGTCCTATGAGGGACACTCTGGCTAGGGAGGAAGCAGGGAGAGCTGAGGCCCAGCCTCAGAGGCAGGGAGTAGGGATGTACACACAGGCTCTCTCCCCACCTTACTCCTTCCGCCCAAGAGTTCCCCAGTCCTCGCTGAAAATGGGCCCAGTCACTACTAGGATGCAGCATGTATGAGTCCATTATTAGAAGGCTCAAACTGATTTTCTTAAATTTTTGTTAACCCCACACCCTACAGAGTCTGGCTAGGAAGTGGTTGGTGGAACATCCAGGGGTTGCCACTTGGCCATAAAAGCGCAGCCTAGAAATTGTCCCTGTGAGTTCAGAGAGCCTTGTAGGCCACCTTGTAATCAACTAAAGATCCACCTGTGGTCACCAACCTCAGATCTCTACCATTTTCCTGTATCCTGTGCCATCGTCAGTGGGCAGTGCTGGCCCATTAAAAAGGTCCCAAAGAACAAGGAGTGGAGTGTCAGCCTGGCCCTGTCATCATCTGACTTTGTCCTACACCCTGCCCATTCCTGGCCCCAGGTCCAAAGGTCGTCACTCTTTACTTCCTGGTAAAGGGTGCATGTTAGAATCTTGAAAACACATTGGGACTCACTCAGTCTTCCAGCCTGGCCTCAATGCTCATTCTCCTCAGATGAGAAAGAGAGAGTACAAGCCAGAGAATCAGAGACTCACACACACCCAGGCTTGTATGGCAGGAAAGCTGGGGACATAAATATGAGAGAAGCTTAGATACAGGCAGAAGGGTCGTGAGCATCTGGAGAGGGAATGGGGCTGGCAGTTGTAAGCTGCCTGCTGAGCCCCAGGAGAACCCAAACACCTCTCCCTTCTTATAAAACTAAATCAAAACTAAGTATTGAGATGTAATTACTTTTGAAAAGAATGACCAGGTTCTGGAGAGACCTGGAGAAGGAGCAAGAATCTTTCTCTGATTGCCTCAAATATAGGAGAGTTCGAGGACCCCCAATTTGGAGGAGGAAGAATGTTTTTCCCTGTACTCAGACTTAGGAATCAACATTCTTGATTTCCAAGAAGCTGCAGCCCCAGATATTCCGTGTCTTTCAGGGTAGGAGGTGGGAGTAGAGTGAGGATTACAGGCAGGACAAGGATCAGACAAACTCAGGCCAGAGGATCCTCTCACCCCTCCCATAGCTCAGGGGTGCATAGTAGAACCAGAAGGATGTCTTGGGTGGACAGAGGCAGCCACAGCTTTCCAAGAAACTCCTAGCCTAGCCACAGAGCCAGAGGGAGAAGCTTGGGCTCAGACCCTCCTCCTTTCTAGCCTTCTGGGTTCTCTGAACAGCAGGCTCTGGCCTGGCCCTGTGAGTATAAGAGCTGCGAAGAAGGAGGAATAGTAAACCTGGGTTGGAGAAGACAGAGTACGCCTGAGAAACAGGAGAAACGGTTTTCAAAACCTGGGAAGGAGACTGTTTTCTTTTTTGCTTCTGTCTTTTCTGAAAACGATGTTTATTAGCGGAGAACTCTTCTGGCCTACCAACACAAAACGGTAAAGCCAACCTTCTCCTTTCGTGCTCTCTTAAGCAACGAGGTTGCGATTGGAGACTCGGAGATATTAAACCACCCTCCCCTTGAGGGGATGGGGTTCAAGTCACGCAGGGGTTAACTTTTCTGAAAACACAATTAACTTTTTCTTATCCTGCGTGGAAGGGGAGGGATATATTTATTTAATCACTGGGGGATGGGGTGGTCTCAATCCAAATGCTCCCTCCTCCCTCAAAGCATAGACGCCTCTTTCGCAGATCCTACGTAGGTGGAACAGGACGCGTTGTGTTGTTGGGGGAAGAGAGAGAGAAAGGAGAAGGAAAAGAAGGAGGGGAAAAAAAGGTTGATAGGTTTGTGCGCGAGTCCCTCGTGCGGGCTGCGCTCCTCCTGGGTGCTATTTGACAATTCCTGCCTCTGCCATTGGTCAGTGTTGGATCAGATGGTTGTATTTCCTTCTGGCCCTCACTGGCACCTCGCCATCCCCCCTCAGCTAAAACCCAATCTCAGATATACTACTAATAGGCGCGGCGCTCGGACTATAAAACACAACAAATCATAAACCCGGCGGAGCTGCAGCGGCTGTGCGCGCCTCCCCTCCCAATGAGTTCCTATTTCGTGAACTCCACCTTCCCCGTCACTCTGGCCAGCGGGCAGGAGTCCTTCCTGGGCCAGCTACCGCTCTACTCGTCGGGCTATGCGGACCCTCTGAGGCACTACCCCGCGCCCTATGGGCCCGGGCCGGGCCAGGACAAGGGCTTTGCCGCTTCCTCCTATTACCCGCCGGCTGGCGGCGGCTACGGCCGAGCGGCGCCCTGCGACTACGGGCCGGCGCCGGCCTTCTACCGCGAGAAGGAGTCGGCCTGCGCGCTCTCGGGCGCCGATGAGCCGCCCCCGTTCCACCCCGAACCGCGGAAGTCCGACTGCGCGCAGGACAAGAGCGTGTTCGGCGAGACGGAGGAGCAGAAGTGCTCCACCCCGGTCTACCCATGGATGCAGCGGATGAATTCGTGCAACAGTGAGTGAGACTTCCCGCGGTCGCCGCGACCCCCGTGCGCCCCCGCCCCCGGGAAACAACTAGCGAGGCTCCCCCGCCCCCCGCAACTCCATTCTCCCACAGGGTGCTGGGTGGGCCTCTCGGTCGCGAGATAAGGGAAGATGGGTCGCCTGCCCCGGTTCTCCTGCTCTGTCCCCTCGCCCTGCAGGAGTTACAAAGTTTGCAAAGTCCCAGCTGCACTCTGAGCCAGGGGAGCCAGTGGGCTCTCCCGGAGCGTCAGGCCAGGGCTAGGATTCCCGGAGAGGGAAGAGGGCAGGGACCACAGTCACTGGCTTTGCTTTCCCTTGCGCCCCCAGCCCTGGTCGCGTTCCCCCACCCAAAGACTGTCCCATTAAAAACGGAGTGCGTCATGGGAAGGGGGCGGCGTGACGCTGGCGAGGGAGAGTTGAGTCTGTCCCGGACTGTGTTTCCCTAGGGGTGGGGGAGGCTGGGAAGGATGAAGCACCAGGAAAGGGGTGGTAGTTACAGGAGGGAGGGAGAATAAGGGGAAGAGACAGAGAAGTGTGTGTGTGTGGGGGGAAGCAGGCGCCTGGGTCTCAGGTTGGATTATTTGTCGGCCTTAAGTCCCAAATTGATGTCCATTAGCGGGACAAGAAAGTGAGGAGCCGTTAATGCCGACTATGGATCGATCCACGTCATTACGGATTAAGGACCGGAATCTATCACAGGCTAGTGGGGGAGCTAGATAGATGGAAAGAGAAGATGCGGCTAGGAAGAGACACACCTGGTCAGTACTGCCTCAGCCCTTCCTCCTTGGCTTAGGTGGGATTTTTAAACTGCTCTTCCCATCCCCCACCAAGAGTCTAGACCCGAGATGCATTCCTAGGAGACCGGAGGGAATCTGGAGGGGGCGCTGGAGGAGTGAGGAAGGGGGGTAGGGAACGCGGCAAGTAGAGGGCATCCCGGGACAAGCTAGAATCTGCGTTTGAGGGTCGAGCGGGGGAGGGGGACTCCAGCCCCGTTGACCCCAGACCTCAGCATCTCCTCTTTGCTAACAGGTTCTTCTTTTGGGCCCAGCGGCCGCCGAGGCCGCCAGACCTACACACGCTACCAGACGCTGGAGCTGGAGAAGGAGTTCCACTACAATCGCTACCTGACGCGGCGGCGGCGCATCGAGATCGCGCACGCCCTGTGCCTGACCGAGCGGCAGATAAAGATCTGGTTCCAGAACCGGCGCATGAAGTGGAAAAAGGAGAGCAAACTGCTCAGTGCGTCTCAGCTCAGTGCGGAGGAGGAGGAAGAAAAACCAGCGGAGTGAAGGCGCTGGAAAGGGAGGGGGGACGCGAAGGGAGAGGCCAGTGGGGAGACGAGGGCTTCAGAGAGCCCCAAGAAGGCTCTGCGGGCTGGGGAGCCAGGGGACCTGCTCGCCAGCGCATGACAGGCGGCGCCCAGCCTTCCCCTGGACGCCCCCGCCCGCAGAGCTCTTGCTGGGTGCTTAGAGGCCACGCCGCCTGAATCCACCCAACACCCCCCCGCGCCCCCTCCATCTCCGCGGAGGATGAACCCGCCTCAGCCCGGTCAGGCTCCACGGTGAGAACTGAGGATCGGACTCACTTGATGTTTCCTGGAAGCAGAGCAAAATGCTCTTGTCCGTGTCGCGTCTCATTTCGTCCATGTCCCTCGTGCACGGTTCAATGGTAGATTCGCAGTCCCCTCAGCGGGGGCCTCGAAGACTCCCAGATCCCCAGACTTCTCTCCCACCCCTCCCTAAAGCCACTGGAAGGAGCACATACTACCTAGAAGTAAGAAGAGGAGCCTCAGAAGAAAACAAAGTTCTATTTTATTAATTTTCTATGTGTTGTGTTTGTAGTCTTGTCTTAGCTCTGGACGTGAAATACTTCGGTAATAATATTAATATTATTAATAATGATAATAATAATAATAATAAAGACGTAAAAACTCGCCGCTCACTCACCTCTGCTCCTCCCCTGCCACTCCTCCCCCAAACCCCCACCCTGTCTTCCCGGTGCCGGAAACTCCGCAGCAAAAGCTGGAGCCTTAGTCGGCCCCAGCCGGCCGGACACGACTCGGAAGTTACAGTTGAGATAAAGGCTGGAGGCTCCCGCCCAGGCTCCAGCGGCGCGCTTCGCCGGTGCTGAGGCTTCTAATGGCCTCTCCTGGTGCAGACTTGGGGGAAAGAGAGGGGCCGTTTCCCTCTATTCTCTAGCTTATCCTCGTTTGTCCGTGGCACGAGGGACACCACCGAGACCCCTAACCGGAGCCCCTGCGGAGACTAAGCAAGGCGGGTCTCGTGCCTCAGCAGCGCTTTTCTGTCCTCATGTTCGAGGATGCCCCTGGCCTTTGGCCTGCCCACATGGCCAGATCTCCGCAGTCCTGCGCCATCGCTCCGGGCATGTGACTCTGGAGACTAAATCAGGTACCGGTATCTCTCCACCGGCAAATGAAGGCTCCAGGCGCTCCTCCCTGCCTCAAGTAACAGCTCAGGGAAGGGTAGGGGAATATGAAACCACCGGTAGGCGAGGCGCCAGCGAAAGGGCACCACTTTCCCCTGCTCCTTGGAAACCTGAGCGCAGGAGGCCAGGTGATAAGCGGTTTGGTCTCATCTCTTCAACCAAAACCGACCCATTCTCTCCCCACCCCCACCCAGGTGGCAAACTGCCAATACTGTTTTCTTCCTCCCCCCCCCCTCCTTTTTTATTTTTAAAGAAAATAGCTGCCTGGCAGAAGGGGCCCAGCTGCAGAGAACTCGGGCCGCCCAGCGCGCTCAGCAAGGCGCCGCTGGTCCTTGGAACCCCTTCCCAGGACCGGGCAAATTCTGAAACTACCCCGAATGCCAGCAAGGGGCCTCGGACTGGGGCCTCTCAATACAACAGCAGCATCTGGTGAGGAGGCGCAAAAGGGTTCTGTCTTGATCGAAACTCTCAGAACCGTTTTTCCCTGGCAACTGGGCCTGGAGCTCCTCCTCTGAGGTCCTTGGCTTGCTCTGTCATTACCTGGACCTGCCTAAGGATAGGGAGGAGGTCAGGAAGAGGGGTCCAAACTTTTAAGGGGCCCAGGAGAAGTGAAAGCTGCTCCTTCGCACCCTTGCCAGCCCTGTCGGCTAAGCTTGTAGCTATGGATAGGTCAGTGCAGCCCAGTCAGGAAGCAGGCCAGGCCAAGCTAACCAGGAAACCCAGTGCAATAATTGTTTTCCACACACATCTTCTAACCACCCCCTGCCCCCATTTCCGCCCCCAAGTTGGAGATTTGCTAAACCTGACTAAGGGAAAAGCAACTCAATCTTTGATAATCTATCAGAGTTAAAATAACAATAATGATGATAAGTGCAAGGAGGACACAAATAGAGACACTAACTCCACATCCAAGAAAGTGAGTAAAGGTTCAGTTGCGTCCCTCCTTTAAAAGACTAAACCCGACGGGTGAAACTAGGCCGGGTTTCTTTCTCCCAGGGCGGTTGCAGAGAGCCAGCAGGGAGGTAGCGGTCGCCGCCATGGCGGCCTGTGGCCCGCGCTCCCGCCGATCGCCGGAAGGTGGCGCGCTCTGCTCAGAGGCCGCCGCCAACCTTAGCCTGTTTCTCCCCCTTCTCCTTTTTTTCCCCCTCTCTCGGAGGCTCGCATTGAATCGGCCCTAACGATTCTCGGATCGTCATTATTTGTAACCATAGAGCATGAATTACCTCTTGAGGTCATCAGCGAGAATTTACGACTGGTCAACAAAAGCACGTGATTCCCTAACGCCCCCCCCATCCCCCTTCCAATCCCCCCCCCATATTTGGCCGCATACATAGCAAAACGAAGTACAGTGCATCGCTATAATTCATTAATACATCATAAATCGTGAAGCACAGGGTTATAACGACCACGATCCACAAATCAAGCCCTCCAAAATCACCCAAATGAGCTCGTACTTTGTAAACTCCTTCTCGGGGCGTTATCCAAATGGCCCGGACTATCAGTTGCTAAATTATGGCAGTGGCAGCTCTCTGAGCGGCTCTTACAGGGATCCCGCTGCCATGCACACCGGCTCTTACGGCTACAATTACAATGGGATGGACCTCAGCGTCAACCGCTCCTCGGCCTCCTCCAGCCACTTTGGGGCGGTGGGCGAGAGCTCGCGCGCCTTCCCCGCGCCCGCCCAGGAGCCCCGCTTCAGGCAAGCGGCGTCGAGCTGCTCCCTTTCCTCGCCCGAGTCCCTGCCCTGCACCAACGGCGACAGCCACGGCGCCAAGCCCTCTGCTTCGTCCCCCTCCGACCAGGCGACCCCGGCCAGCTCCAGCGCCAATTTCACCGAAATAGACGAGGCCAGCGCGTCCTCGGAGCCTGAGGAAGCGGCGAGCCAGCTCAGCAGCCCGAGTCTAGCTCGGGCGCAGCCAGAGCCCATGGCCACCTCCACAGCGGCGCCTGAGGGGCAGACTCCGCAGATATTCCCCTGGATGAGGAAGCTTCACATCAGCCATGGTAATTCTCGCTCTCGCTCTCTTTTTTGTCTTCTCGGCTTTCCTTCTCTGCGTTTGGGGGGTGGGGTGGGGGGCAGGAGAGCTTGGCTTTTCCTCAAATATAGACTTATTTTTTTCCAGAGAGGGAGAAGTCACTAAGAAGGGTCTCACTACTGGGGGACAGAGCCAAAGTGATCTTTACCTGGGGGGGTTGGGGAGGAGTATTTTTAATAATTTGTTCCTATATTCGGTTTGGGTTTTATTCTCTCAGCTGTACTAGCTTTAGGATGAAGGATGGGATTTCTGTAATGTGGGGAAGGGTCCTGCTTACCCCCGAAGATCTGAGGCAGCCGCTAGCAAAGGAGGGGCGAGCAGTAAAACGAGCTTTCCAGGGCAAAAGTGCAGTCGCTCTCCTCCCTCCGGGGGCGAGCGGCCGCCTGAGCCCAGCGAAGGGTGAGGCATAGGGAAGGAGCAAGAGACAAAGCCGGGCGCCTTCGCTGCCGGCAGAAGTGGGGGCTGCAGGAGACGGGGGGCGGAAAGAGAGCTCCAACGAGGGCATCTGGAGTGGGGAGGATTGGCGCTGCAGCGAGCTGGGTGCCGGGGACGCCTGGGTCCTGCTCCACGCCCCCTCCCACCCGGTGCCCCCTCCCTTAACCGGAATAACGTTGCCTGGGGCGCTGCTCTATCTGCTCCAGATATGACGGGGCCGGATGGGAAAAGGGCCCGGACCGCCTACACCCGCTATCAGACCCTGGAGCTGGAGAAGGAGTTCCACTTCAACCGCTACCTGACGCGGCGGCGGCGCATCGAGATCGCCCACGCGCTCTGCCTGTCCGAGCGCCAGATCAAGATCTGGTTCCAGAACCGGCGCATGAAGTGGAAGAAAGACAACAAACTGAAAAGTATGAGCCTGGCTACAGCCGGTAGCGCCTTCCAGCCCTGAGTCCGCCGGGAGGAGCCCTGGGCGGCCCAAGAGCCCCTCCCGCCCCCAGTCCCGGCCCCTCAGCCTCCCCGCGCTGCAGCCGCCCGCGGACCGGTTCCCAAGAGCCTGCCTCACCCCGGCCTTGTGTTACGTTTTTTCGTTTGGTCTTAGGTCTTCCTGTGGCTCCCTCTCTCCTGGACTGGTTAATCTTGTTATTATTGTTAATAATAATAATAATGATAATAATTATTTCCCCTCCATGCTCCCCTCCGCTCGCCCCAAATCCACCAGTGTTTCTGAATGATGGTGTCTGTGGTTGCACTCCTTCCCCACGAAAAAAAAGAAACTCGCATGTTTAATGTGAACTTTCCCCTCCCCATCTATGTTCTTCTAACTTATTTATAAAGGATGATCGCTGTATTTTGAGTTTCAGCTGGAAACTTCTTTAAGGGGCAGCAGTTGAGGTAGGGTAGTGCGTAGCACCGGGGGGCCCAGCTGAGCTGGCCTCAAAGATGGAGTCCATGACTGTGTCTCTTTCCACCCTCCTCCCTCCCCACTCCCCAGGTCCAAGTCTCTCAGTGGCTTGGTCCTGGGGTGGGAAGAGGCCAGGGAGGACCAAAGGGGTGATGTTGAGAAGAGGGAAGGAAAATAGTGAGATTTAAGTTCCTGCCGCCTAGGTAGGCCCCACAAGGCCTGGTCTGGGAGTATACGGAAACAAAAATAATCCTCAGTGTAAAATGTCTGTGTATTTCTCTGTGAATCCATGGGTCTGGCATAGAGGGCCCAAACAAAGCTTGTAAATATGGGGGTAGTCTGGGTCAGACCCACCCCCTCCCCCTACCCATTTCGCTTCCAAGACCATTTGTGGTGAGCGAGTGGATGCTGTGCTGTGTGTGAAATCTGTCTTTGCCGGGCCTGTCTCCGTGATTCGCTTTTGGTATTTGTTTGTAGCTTTCCTTGAAGTCAAATAAATGTTTCCCCTGCTCCACAGCCCTTCCACTTGTCTTTTCTCTGAGGGCCTGCCTCTCCCATCACCGGGCACACCCCAGACCATTCCTGATAGATCTGGTACAGGGAAGGGAAGGCAAGACGCTCAGCTCATCAGCAGTCCCTCTCAGCCACCTATGTCCACCCCTGACTTGGCCAGCAGTGCTTAGCCAGGGGGCAGGCTTCCATACGTGAGGAACTGAGAGGCCCAGAAACCCCAAGTGGGGCTGGGGCAGAGGGAAGGCTGAGCTGGACTCCATCCTGGAGTGGAGTCGAACAACTGGTCAGAAAAGCCTATGGAACCGCTTCAGGAAAAGTACTTTGGGTCCAAAACCTGAGCAGGAGACTCGTGGCCTTTTGGGAGTGATACAGTTCTGCCCAACCCCATGTCTCCTGCTCCAAATCCCAATTTAGTCCTGTCACCCTCTAAGTCCAAAAAGAAAAAAAATCACCTCAATTTCAAAGGTTTCCTCTCCCCTCAGCCTTCTCTACTTTCATCAAGGGTTCCCTCTCTCCAGGGGCCCAACTGACCTTCCCTCTTGATTAGGAGTTGGGGTCCTTCCTGGAAGACCCCCAGGTTTCCCCTGCAGTCAGGCTGGCCCAGGGCCAGGGCCCAGTCCTCCTCCATCCAAGTCAGCCTCCACCCTGAGCGCAAGAGTCATGTCTGGACACTTACCCGGTCAATCCCTTCCAGCTTGGCCCAACTTCTTAACAGGACTTGGGGGGAGGGGAAGCTGGTGAGGAGGCAGCCGAGGGTCGTGGAGGCTCTACTGGGCCCTCCATCCCCCTCACCCCTTGACTTTGTCCCCCTTTGTCCATAGCAAACTATCCCAAAAGTCGCTATGACATTTAGATGTCAAATGGATAGGGGTTTTATCTCGAAGTTAGATCGTAAAAATCGCCGAGAAGTCAGACAGATACCCCTCACTGGCTCGAGAAAGTCACGTGAGGTCCATAAAGTTAGTTTTATGGTTTTGGGGAGTTGACACCGCGCGGTATATTTCACATTCTCCAGAATGTTAAGTGACACTTTAACTGCTCGCTGTGGTGGGGAAGGGGGCAGAGGTAGGTGAGCGCGCTCTCAGCCCAGAAGGCGGTGGCGGCAGCCCAGGCCCAGCACTCCGCAGTAAGTCGCTTCCAGCTTTCGCTTTTTTCCCTTGTAATTTTGAAGCTTGGAACCGGGGACTGAAATCTTGCTCCAGCAGGGCTGTAGGGTGATAAGTGGGGAGAAATTTAGTCTGCCTTTTGCACCAAGTTCTGACAATCTGGGTGACCTGAATTGGGGCGCTCAGTTGGATAAGGCCTCAGCTGTCGGGGTGCCTGGTTTTTGTTTTTATTTGCAGGAGTGTCTTGCCATTTGTAGGGAAAGGAGGTTGTGTGGGTTCCTTCAGTGCCCTCAGAAATTTAGGGGGCAAGAAGGGGAGTATGTACTGCTGAAAGAAGGGCCTCTTGTGGGGGGCCACTTCTTCGCTGCTGGATATCTTCAGACAGACATCTCCCCACCCCCAGGAGAGGAACTTTATGACATTCATTTGTCAGGGGTGTGTGGGGGCGCGCCGCTGGGCACTTTTATCTGGATACATCTGAGCTGAGAAAAAGCAGGGAGGATGGTTAAGGCAGAGGCTGTGGGCTGCCTTGCACTGGGGCACTCTCTGGCTTTCAGATCTTTGAGCCCCACTAAAAGGGGGGTACTTCTGGTTCTCCATAGCCTCATCAGGGTTATCTAAGAGAGGGAGCAAAGCACTTTTGCACCCAACTTCAGCCTATTGGTCCCAAGTCATCCCTTCTGCTTGGTTGTAAGTAGGGTCCTGAGATCAGAATGGGGAATGGGCAGAGGGGGGCAATCCCCTCAAATCCAAAGCCTAATTCCTGACCAGGAATGTGGGGAAGGGACAGCGTCTTTCCTTGCTTATAGGATTCCTGGAAATCCAGAAACTTATGCAAGAATATAGACACCCCCTGCCCCCACCAAGTGTCCAGGGGAAACACTGGACAGGAGCTGGGAGGGAGAATTGAAAAGGTGCTCTTTCTTCTCTCTTTCTCTCCTCTCTTCCCACCCTTTGTTTTGTAGTACCACAAATTAGAGGGATTTCATTATTTGACACACACACCCCCGCTGTTATTTTATAAGAATAAGTAATCTTTCTTCTATAAGTCAGAGGCTTCATTCCCACTAAATCAACCTCCTAATTTTAAGACCCATGGGTTCAATCTCGTTGGCATTCCTGCTTTCTCCAGCCTGCCATCTCTTGATTCAGCTTATCAATTCCCGTGGATGGTCCTTGGAACTGGACATGTGGACACTTAAGGGTTTCTAATCTCTGGGACAAGGAAAGGGTCACAAGATCCCCCCATTTTCCATGAAAGTACCTCTGTTTTCTTCCTGCAGCAGCTATCTTGTCCCTGAGCACTCGGTTCCCTGCCCAGGCCTGACTTAAAGGAAACCCGGCACAGGCTTAGAGAGGAGAGAGGACAGAGAGTTTGGGGTCTTCACTCTGGTGTGGAGACACATCTCTCTAAGAATGGATGGGGCACTGATATTCATGGGGAGACTCTGATCAGATCCCCAGCACAATTAAAAATACTAACACATTTTGGTGGCATAGCTTCCTCGGGCTTCCACTCTAGACAGATGTATTGCGAGAGAAGAATGCAGCAAGGACAGGCTCCAACCTGGGGCCTCCAGGGAAACCGTGGTCCTATTGTGCCCCTGGCCTCCCTCTCAGAAGCCCCAGACCACCAAGTCTGTCCCTGAAGATTTTTTTGCCCCCCCCCCATCTTCTGTAAATGCTGATAAAGAATGTGTGGGGCTGGTGGCCCAGGGACATCTGCTGGGTATATCTAGACAGATTTTCCGGAATGGGAAGAGGAGCCCTTGTTGGGGGGGGGGTGCCCACTTCCGCCCGCAGAGGTCAAAACCCTTGGAGGATTTCCTCCTGCTCTAGGCGGATCATAGAGAACACACCCTAGTGTGGCTTTCCTCTTCCCCACTTCAGGTTCTTTGGGAAACCTTCTCTTCCCTTGAACCCCAAGAAGGATGCATTGGGGTGAGAGATGAGAAGCGGTTTTCTGGTACAAAGGAACTCTCTCCTGTGCCCCAGACCCACACCCTTTCCTCCGCCTGGCCAGGCTGGTCTTGGGGAAAGCTATGTCTCTCTCCAAAATTCTTCTTCCCCCTCCTCTGCCACTCACTTCACCTCCCTGGCTGGATCTGGGCCTCTGAGCCACAGGCTGGCGCTTTCTGCCCGGATCCTTACACCGGTTGCCACCACTGCGCACCCTCAATCTGGGACAGGGTGCAGGAAGCAGAAGCCAGAGCTTAAGGCTGCACTTTTCCTCTTCCCTCTGAGGCCAATCTGACCACCACTCAGTGGACAATTTGATTTTGGGGGTTTTGTTTTATTTGGTTATTTTTTGTTTTGTTTCTCAGTGGCCACAGGGTTGGAGGAAGTATAAAGAAGTGTAAACAGGAAAACCAGCAGGGCCTGGAGTTCTGAGTGCCCATATTTCACTGACTTCCTCTCTATAACTGCAGCAGGAACACTTAACCCTTCCCTAGCTGACAGAACACATTCACTGAAGGCTGGTGGGCAGGTGTGGGGGCAGGATTCCAGAGGAAGCGCCTCTCTTGGTCTGGTTCCTCTCCTTTACCCCAAGGTCGGGATGCTGGGGCAGAAGGCAGGATTCAGAACAAGGGAGAAGATGTCACTCAACATAATCTACCAGACCCAGCCTTTCCCCCATAGCAGAGAGGGCTCTGGCCTACCTGGCTTCCCAGCTTGGGGACCGCCCCACCATCCAAGTAGGATGGAGCATACAAGAAGCCCTTCCCTCTTTTAGGGGCGAGCCCACTGGTCACCCTTTCCATTTTTAGAGTTTTTCAAAGTAATCAGATTTGGAGACTGGGATCTGCCCACAGCGGGATTTATCGATTGCTGCAGTGCTGTTACACATTCATATTAATTAATCCAGACACCACACCACCTGGAACAGGAGTTGTTTGGGGCGGAGGAGGGCAGAAATGGGGGCCCCTTAAAGAGAATGGACCGTTCTCCCTAGGTGCCCTAGGACAGATTGGAGAGTCCCTCCCCACAAGAATCAGGGGGCCTCCCCCATTTTGAAGTTCCCCCACTTCCCTGCAGGGATAAATTCAAGTCTGTCGGACTCCACACACTAGTCTCCTGGGGAGTGGAACTGAACACCTCCCAGGCCATGCTCTTCCTCATCACTTGGTTTCTCCAGGCCCTCCGCTGGAGGGATCCTCTGGCAGACGTCCCAGCAGGACCTTTCTAGAAGGGTTATTGCTTCCTCCCCACCTTTCTTTCAACTTCCCCAAGGTGGAAGATTTTTATGGATTTGGGACTTGTTTTGTTTTAGTGTTTGTTGTTGGTGGTAGTGATGTTCTTCCCCTTCCTCCTACCCCTCCCTCCAAAAAGTGATTAAAATCTGTTAAAGGATTTAATTAAGAGAGTTAAATGAAAAGGAAGGAGGCGCAAATGAGTTGGGGGAAAAAACCCACACCAAAGCTATTCTCAACGATTAAATCGCCATTTTAACAATATAATGGAGTTTGCATCCTGAAAGGGGAAATCAACGCTCATATCTCATCAATAATTCATAGAGTCCGGGATCACGCAGAGGTCAGCAGACGGGGGCTGCAGCGCCGGCCTACGTGGGGCTCTGAGCCGAGCCGAGCCGAGCCGCAGCCGCATACATTACGCGCAGGCCGCACAGCCGCCGCCGCCTCCGCCCCGCGGCCGGGGGCAGGGGCATGCCTACAGGTTTAGGGCGATTTTTCGTTCTTTCTTTTGGAGAATTTACGAAGAACCAGATTGTGAACTCATAGAAGGAGTGGGGGAATTTGGGAGGGAATTTGGATTTAGGGTAATTAGGAACCTGACAGAGCCGGAATATTACCGCCTTCCCAAGTTTTACTCTCGCTCACTCCCTTTTCTCTATGACGCAAGAGTCTCTGTTCTGTCTCTTTCTAAATTTCTTCATGGAGAAGAAAGTGCACTTTCCACAGCATTCCCTAGCTTCTCCCAGGAACTGGATTCAGGCTTGGCCTCGGTGTGGCTTTGCTCGGCCAGTGCCTCCCGACTGAGCCCACACAGCTGCGGCGTCGACTGCGGCCTCTGAGTGCGGCGCGGGCTTTGGTCGTTGCGATCCCAAACCACGGAGCCCCGTGGGTAGGGCTGAAAGCGCCTAGGAAGGAGAGGTACCTCGCAGGCCCCAGTGCCATAAACCTTGCCACGAGTCGACCCAGGCCACGTAGGAGGGAGGAGATCCAGCCTGGGGAGAAGCATTCAGGGGACCCGTGGAGGGGAGCCCAGCCTCTTTAGGCGTGGAGGCACCATAGAGGATAACCCCTATATATGGCAGCTTTTGCCCGTTGGTTCCGTCCTCGCTTTCTCTATGTGTCCCTCTAACTCGCGCTATTTTTCTGTTTTCTGACCCCCAAGGGCCCCTAGGGAAGGGAGAAGGAAACCTTCCCTGGTGAGAGGTGGGGGCCTGGGGGACTATACTTGGCCTCAAGGGAAACCAAAAGAGCACAGGTCGTCAGCATAGCAGCTGCGCGGGCGGAGAGGCAGAAGCTGTAACATCCCCGAGTTGCCAGTAGAGTCCGCCTTAGACCAAGTTCACAGCCAGGCTGAGGCCTCCAAGGCGCCAGCGAGCGGCGGCGCAAGGTGGCCCTGGGCCAGCTGGCCATACTTTGCCTGGGCAGGGAGCGCTCCCTCCAGCCCTTGGGGAGTGTGGCCCCCTCGGACCCCAAGGAGCACTTGCTCAGGCGCTCTCCATTCTTCACCCCAGAAACACCCTTCTCCGGGTCGGCCCATTGTGCCACTCGCCCTGAAACACCACCCCCTCTAGGGAACAGGGGCGGGTTTGTGAAAGCGCTTCCAGGCATCCGAACAAGGGCTACCGGTGAAAATGCGGGAAATGGGATCCACCTGGTGACTTTTTCCAAGGGGCTATTTAATGATCAAAAAATCTCTTCCCCAAGTCTAAGGCCCTGGTGGTGGTGGTGGAGAGGGGGAGGGGCAGGCAAGACGTTTTATGCTGGGGTTTCTGCAGCCAGTGCAGCAGAATGAGACCCTGGGCGGTGAGGCCAGTGTTATTGCCGGAGGGGTCGCAAAGTTGGAGGGTCAAAAGTTTACAGCGTGCGTGAGTCTCCGAGGATCTAGCGGCGGGGGCGGGGTGGGAGAGGAGGAGGCGCTGTGTGAAGAGAGAGCGCCAGCAAAGATGCTCGAGGTAAGGAAGATGGGTGGGCTGGGGAGTGGAGACCTCACTGGGGAGGAGAAGAGGACGATATGTTGGGAGAAACTGAGGGAAGAAGAATCCCTTTTTCAAACCTCTCCCTCAAACCTCCAAAACAAAAAATTGGTGGGGAACTGCATAAAAGAGATCTCCAGGCCTGGTGAATCCTCTGCGTAATTTTCTTTCCCAAAGATAATCTTTGAGTCACCATATAAATTTTAATTAAAATCTACCCAGCCGCACACATTTTAAAAATCCAATTATACACACATCCTTGCTGGACATGGGGCCAAAACAGGCTTCCAAGGTGAAGGCCTGATTCTCACCAACAGCCCCACCCTGCTTCCCCCTAAAGGGGCCAAACAGCTGGTTCTCCCCAACTCCCTTCCCCCCAGGGCAGCTGGTTTCTCAGGGTTTCATCCCCCCTCCCCTTGCTAGGTCCGGGCAATTGGAATTCATAGCCATGGCCAGGACTGGGGGTTTCTAAATTTCCATTCCTCTTTCCAAATTGCTTAGGTTTAAGAACTTGGATATTGAAAGAAGTTTAGCTTGTTAATTTTCTCATTCTCTCCCAAACCTCCACTTGTATGTTCATCCAGAATCCCTCTCTTTCAATTTGGAGGAGGGAGGGGAAATGAGAAGGAAAAATACTGAATGTCCTCATAGAGATTTCTTAAACTGGAGTTGAAACAGGCGACCTGAAATGAACCTTGAATCCATGCATTAAGTTTAGTTCATAAGTAAAATGCTTAGAGAGGCTCTGTAATTATAACACCAGGGCATATGCCTATTTTTGGTCTTTAAATGACTGTTTGTTGCAGTATGAGATGTCATCATATTTTCTTCCAAGCATTTAAGATAGAAGGTGCGCTGTGGGTGTTTGTCTAGAACTGAGATAACCTGAGAATTTTTATAAAGATGGTTTTTGAGATATGGACAGAAGATACAACGGTTTAATGTCAAATTCAAATCAATCTGACCCCCAATTTTTTTCTTATTAAACCAATGGGGTATGCAGGCAAGTTTCTCTGGGGAATCAGGCCAGGGAGCAATTCCTGGGGTCCAGAGGTATTAGAGGTCAAAACCTGAACTGGAGAATCCCGCTCCTTCTGTTTCCCTTCAGTCAATTTCTTTTTCTTCCTTTCCAGGGTGGCATGTTAGTAAATGTATGGCTTTGTGTGATAACTGGCACAGAAGCCCAAGATCCTGGGCTGGAGTGGACTCAGGGTGGGGGAAGGAGAGTCCTCTGCCACTCAGTCAAGCCGGGTATCTAGGAATACCCTCTCTGGACCACCCCTCACTAGGGGTATAGTACCTTGCCAGCACTCCCCCCAGACCTGACCTGGATGGCAAGGGAGTCACCTGACCTACCTCTGTGGGTCCCGTGGAGGCTGGAGAAAGGGGAAGATATGTTGTTGACAATCCAGTCCTACAGATACTAATTCTGAAGGTACAAACCAAATAAAAGTTCTGAGTATTTTAATACCTACTTGATTAGTTCCTGAACCTCCTTATAGTGGTATGTTGATAGTCAAAGGAGTTACTGTATAGATGAGAATTGGCTTAAATTTTTAGGGGGGAGGGAAGGTTATTGGTTTATTTTAAAAGATAATTAAAGTCTTTGAAAGCCAAGTGTCCAGCTGTGACTGGGCAGTCTGGCTCCTCTCTCAGGGTTCCCTCTGTCATCCCCAAACATGCTGGTCTATGGAGCAAACCTCAGTCCTGGGAGGTGAAACGGTCATTCCTGGGGTTCTGGCACCACCAAAGTTTTGACCGAAATGTTGTCTCTGGCACCAGGAGAAGTGTGCAGTGGGGTCTGGCTACAGACCCTGCCATTGCGGTCATTTGTGGGACAGGCAGGAGGGAAGGGTCCTCTGGCTCAGGCCTGCTTGAGACCCAGGTCCCCAAGGCTACTCCTCCAGGTGCCAGTCTCCTTCACAGGCCGCAGAAGGAATCCCATGGAATCCTACCTTCTCCTTCTTTGCCCCAGAAACCAGGGCTGACAAAAATACAGGAATGATGGAATATCAAAGCAGGGGCGGGGCCGGATAGAGTCCTATCCGAATGGGACTTTTTGGGTGTGGGGGCTGGGTGAAAAGAAGAGAAGGTTCTCGCAAAAAGTAGAGCTGGAGAGGATGAGCTGAATCAAATTCCTGCTCTGTCATTTTTCTCCCAAGTAATGACCTGCGCAAAATTCAATATGACCGAGTGAACTGCGCTAGCGTATTATAGTAACTGCCGGCTCGTGGGGAGGCCCGGAGAGGGGTGAACCGCAGGTCACGGCGTCTAAAAATTATTAAAATGTTTGAGAGCCTCGTGACGCGCCTAGCTGTTAACAAAGACTGCCAAAGTATGAGATTAATACGAAAACTTGCGCTTCAAAAACAAAAACACACCAAAAAAAATCTCGTTCCGGCCTCCAAGGGGGCCCGTAGCTCCTCTGCCCGCCGCCGCGGTTCGGTTTTCCGGCCACACAATAATGGACAAGAAGGAGCTCGAGCTCGTCGGTTGCCGAGCGTGTGTGCGGGCGGGTCGGCGGTCGGGAGGGCGCGGGAGCCGCCGGGTGAGTACTCTGCCCGCTCCCTCCGGGCCTTCCACTCGTCTGTGCGGCAGCCGCGGGTGCGCGAGTCGGCTGGGGGCTGCCTTCTCGGCCTTTCGCTTTCCCTCCCTCGCTCTGTCCCCCTCACCCGCCAACTAATGGTAGAAGATTCCGCGTGGGCTGGACACGCCCGGGATGCAGGGGAGGAGTGAGCAGTGAGGGGTCACGCTAGCAACCTGTGGCTGCCTGGAGACGGCGGCCAGAGAGCTGCCAAACGACCCGGAGTGCAGGGGCCATGGATCCCAAGGCGCGCGGAGTCCCAGCTCTTCTTTATGTTATTATTGCGTGTACTGATGTCGGTGTTCTGAGGTTGGGTGGGGGAAGGCAGCTTCCAGCTTTGGCGAAATGCGTCTTGGGAGTCACTTATAAACTCTCCCCTCCACCCATTGAGGCTGGACCCGGCTGGGGTGGGGGTAGTGAGCCTCCTTAGGATGGGCAGGTGGCAGCTTCCAGAGGAAAGGAGAAAGTCTCCGACCTCAGTGCCTAGAATCAGGCATTCCCAGCTCCGCAGTGACTGCCTTCTCTGGGGTGCTCTGGGCACCTGGGCCGCATTCCTTGTGACGCGTAGAGCAGCAGACAGGCCCAGATGCCCTCCCCAAATTTCGAAACCGATGAGTTGGACGGTTTCGAAGAGCAGGGCGAATTGAGAAGGACCTGGAGGTATGGGGGAGGGGGCCTGACCAGTTGGAATGGGTCTTGGAGCTCCCTACTAAGTGACCTATGACAAAACTTGGAAAGGACGCTGCTTATCACTGGGGGCTAGTGGGAGTCTTATCCAGGCATTTTGTCTGTGGGCCCACGGCTAGACTTCGGTCTCCCTGGGTGTACAGATGGGGTTCTGAGCATATCCATTGGTCCCTCTCAGTGAAGGTAACAGTTGCCATCCATATAACTAACTGTGTGTGTGTGTGTGTGTGTGTGTGTGTGTGCGCGCATGTGTGCACGTGCATTCGTGTTTTCAAATATATGAGTTCAACCTGGCAAAGAGATTGTTGGTGTTAGAAATCAGGCTGATTTCCCAAGGCCAACCTTGGCAATCTAGGTTTGGGATAGAAAATCAGAGGGTCTCTTGGAGCTAGTTGCTGGCAGGTGGGAGCTCTCCTCCTACCCACCTGTAAGGGTCCCTAGGCCAGAGTGGGCAGAGAACTCTGGTATGTGGTGGTTAGAGGGTTGTTTTGTATTATTTCTGTATTTGTTAATGAAATTGATGTTATTCTGGCTTGCTCACTGGGGATGCAAGCATATCTCAGACCCTGGGACATGGCTGGAGGGGTATGGGTGTAGAGGTAACATCTTCTGTGCACACTTCCCCTCACCCTGTGCAGGTCATCAGCTTCACAATCTTGGTGTCATTTACCTCCAGCCCAATCTACCAGTTAAATAAATTCAACAGTGACTGGGAGTCTCAGTTTCCCCAGACCCCATTTTGGCCTCACTGCCAGCAACCCTAACAGGTGGCCAAGTCAGCAAGTACAGACAGAGAAAACCTGCCTAAATCTAAAGAGGTAAATTTGGGGTTTTACCCAAAATTTGGGAATTATCCCCCTTTTCTGGTCCCAGGAGGCAAGGGAGGTAGGGAGGGGCCAGAATATCATCTGGCTGCACCTTTTATGGTTCCTCCTTGCCCTTCATTCGGAAATGAAACGTCTTTGATCTTTTTCTCAGGTTGTAAATGGAATTGCCCATCATTAAATATCCGGGGGCCCCATCTGCTTGGTCTCCCAGCATTTTTCTTTACAGCTGTTTCTTTCTCTTCTTACCATTGAATTTTTCCAAAAGGACTTTTATGACACCCCCCTTCACACCCAGCAGTTTTTCCCTCCTCCCTTTGCTGAGAGGCGCCTAGGAAAATATCTAGATATTCGTTTGATCACAAACTAAAGGCTGCGAGGGGCATGGGGAAGCCGATTGGGGTTTTGTTTTTCTTAAAAAAAAAAAAAAAGTCCTGGGGGGAGGGGAGGGGCGAGAGGGCACCCAGAAGGGCCTGATTCTGACTCCGCGGCAGCCTCAGGATGACCCTTCCTCCTTTTGTGCTTAGCTAATGTTTACATCTCATAATTCATGCGCCGCCGAGAGTTGCGCGGCGGCCGCGAGGTTCGCGTCCTTTTGCGAACCGGCTGCTTCTATTTCTCGCTATTGCAAGAGAGTTGAAAACCTTGTGATTCCAACAATGGACCCCGTAGTGCCTTTTCCTGCTTTCAGAGTTCAAAACTAGAACAAAACGAAATAAAATCAAACCACTCAAACCACACCCCAAACGAAGAACACACGGAAAATAGGAGAACTGGAAAATTTCTGGGCCAAGAAGATCTGTCTGTCTTCTGTATATACCCTGTAGATCCGAATTTGTGTAAGGAATTTTGTGGTCACAAATTCGTATCTAGGGGAATATGTAGTTGACATAAACACTCCGCTCATTTTCTTCCCCGAAGAAAATTTTTTTCCTAAATGAGGATGATCCGGTGATGACCACGCCAAGACTTTCCTTTTTAAAATTTTTCTTCCTTTCTTTTCCTCCCACAACTGGTTAGAGATGAAGAACTCATTTACCTGAAATCTTCCCATGCCTGTCCCCAGGAGCCTTGGTCCTCTTTTCACTTCTCTTAAGAGGTTAATGTTGATGATGTTTTAAATTTATTCTCTCGCCTCAAGCCCATCTATTCTCTATTCTGGGCTCAGGGACGCTTTACTGAGAATCCCAGAAAAATGACTGTTGTCTTCAATTGTGCCAATGCAAAGGAAATTCACTTTTCAAATGGACGCTGAGGACGCCTTTCTGTTTGGGTTCAGAACACGATGCCCTGGAAATATGTAATTACCAAGGGGTGTTGTTATAAGTGTGTGGGGCACCTCTAGGGTCCCTATCCCAGCATCCCAAGGATGTGAGATTCCTGTTAGTGTGGAGGCGGCATTAGCTGCAACTAGAATGTCTGGACGCAGTGGTTAGTTAGTATTGCTCCTGTGGTTCTGGGATTAGCAAATTGCTATTCAATTTGCTCTCAAAAGTTCAGGTTGTTTACTCCACTGCTCACATTCAGTGTGGGAAACCAAGTCATTTCTCCTGGCTTGGGTTATGTGGGGTAAGGGGAGGAGTGAATAGGAGAGGGAAACAGACGGACTGACTGACACAGCCAAACTAATAGCGCAGCTAAATGCGATTTGGAAGGCGAGGTCTCCCCGAATTAGTGCATGAATTTCCTATCGATCCGCCCGCGGTTCCATTCATCTCTGACAAGTCCCTCCACGCACCCGCCTGCTTGTTCCCAGTGCCTCCTCTCCCAACCCCTCCCTGGTTGGCAGTCGAGCCAAGCCTGGTACTAAGTGCCGCTTAGCCCAATGTGGGTTCCCCTCTCTAGGTGGAACCCCAGTCACCCCTCATTTAAGTCCTCACACAGACTCAGGGGGCTTGGGGTCCCTCCGGCAGTGGGAAATCTACTGGGGGCCTATGGGAGACAGCGGGTGCTGGGTGGCGGTGAGGAAGAACTGGAGGGGCTACACCGGGAGCCCCAACTTCTAAGGGGGTCCAGGGATTGAGCTCTGCTCTGCGCCCCAACAGGCCCCCTGATGGCAACCTGCGCGGGTCCTCTCTCATCCCAGGGAGAGCAAGGCGAGGAGGCGGTCGCCCCGCAGGAGCCCTATGTAAATCCTGATGTTGGGTGGGTGGGGAGAGGGAAGAGAAGAAGGGGAAATAAACCTCTTTGGCTGGAGTAGGGTCCGGGTGAGCAGATTTCCTTATCCGGGAATCGCAGGCGGGGCGGCCATTGGCTCTGAGGATCACGTGGGCCCCTAACTTTGTTCACTTGACAGTAAGTAGGAGGGCTTTCGGAAACAGGAAAACGAGTCAGGGGTCGGAATAAATTTTAGTATATTTTGTGGGCAATTCCCAGAAATTAATGGCTATGAGTTCTTTTTTGATCAACTCAAACTATGTCGACCCCAAGTTCCCTCCGTGCGAGGAATATTCACAGAGCGATTACCTACCCAGCGACCACTCGCCAGGGTACTACGCCGGCGGCCAGAGGCGAGAGAGCAGCTTCCAGCCTGAGGCGGGCTTCGGGCGGCGGGCGGCGTGCACCGTGCAGCGCTACGCGGCCTGCCGGGACCCTGGGCCCCCGCCGCCTCCACCGCCACCCCCGCCACCCCCGCCACCGCCCAGGCTGTCCCCTCGGGCTCCTGCGCCGCCGCCCTCCGGGGCCCTCCTCCCGGAGCCGGGCCAGCGCTGTGAGGCGGTCAGCAGCAGTCCCCCGCCGCCTCCCTGCGCCCAGAACCCCCTGCACCCCAACCCATCCCACTCCGCGTGCAAAGAGCCCGTCGTCTACCCTTGGATGCGCAAAGTTCACGTGAGCACGGGTGAGTGCGTGGGCACCCTTTCCCCCCTCCCACCCCCGGCGCTTTACACTGAAGGGACCGCGCAGGCATGGGGTGGGGGTGTGTGGAAAGCTGGAAGAAGCCAATTGTCCCCGCTATAAACTCGCCATTGCCGGAGATTTACGGTCGCCTGTTTTCAGAGCCACATAATTACATCCCCCATAAATTTTTATGGCCTGGTGGGCCCCGCGCCTTTGAAGTCGGTTCACCATCCTCTTTGCCATTCTCACCAGCGACTTTTTCGCCAGGGAGATGCAGTCTCAGTGAAGTTGGAAGATGGGGAGTGGTGTGGGAGATGGGGGAGGAGAAGGAGGAGGAGGTAATCTGTATTTAAGCGGAGAGTTGAGTCAACTCCCAGTATTTATTTTTTCCTTTCTTTCCTCTAATCTGACTCTTTGGCTGGAGAAGTGGGCAAAAGTTTTTACTGGAGGCAGGCACTGCTTGGAATCTGAGCAGTGAGGGTGGGAACTAACAGAAGAAGGGTTTAGGGACTCCCCCTCCCTCTTTCACCCCTCATTCTCCCATCCGCGGCCCTAAGCCAAGGGTGTGTGTGGGGGGAGGATCGCCTAAAACCTCTTAAAGATTTCTCCCTCGCTCCAATCTCCACCCCCCACCAGACACCCATAACAACAGCAGGAAAACAAACCTCCAAAACTTTGAGGTCTCTTTCTTTTCCTGGGGGGCCTGCTTTCTTCCCTTTTCGTCCCCACCCCCCTCTGAAGGAAAAAGAGGTGGAGAGAGGGAGGGAGGGAGACACTGCTTGCTGGAAGAAAGGGCTCTCCCTCCTCCCTTTCGGGGCAATAAAACTTTCTCTTTCTCCCTCTCTCTGTGTGTGTCCAGTAAACCCCAATTACGCCGGCGGGGAGCCCAAGCGCTCTCGGACCGCCTACACTCGCCAGCAGGTCTTGGAGCTGGAGAAGGAATTTCACTACAACCGCTACCTGACGCGGCGCCGGAGGGTGGAGATCGCCCACGCGCTCTGCCTCTCCGAGCGCCAGATCAAGATTTGGTTCCAGAACCGACGCATGAAATGGAAAAAAGACCACAAGTTGCCCAACACCAAGATCCGCTCCGGTGGCACCACAGGCGCAACCGGCGGGCCCCCGGGGCGGCCCAACGGAGGCCCCCCTGCGCTCTAGTGCCCCTGGCTCAGCGTGGGAGCCACGAACCTCGGGGAGGGGGCGGGTTGCGGGGGCGGGAGCAGGGGGAGAGCTGCGGGAGGGGACCCTGGGGCCGGGGCCCCCAAAAGCATACCTGCCCTCCCCCCCACTTTATCTATTTACACGAATAAACGAGGAGGAGGGGGAGGGGAAGCTTTATTTATAGAAATGACAATAGGGAGCCGGGCGAGGCCCCCCCAGAAGCAAGGTTCAAGTCTCTTGCTTTCTTCCTTAAAAAAGAAGAAAAAGAAGAAGAAGGAAGAAAGAAAAAGACAGAAAGAGAAATAGGAGGAGGCTGCACTCCTCGTTTTCAGCTTTGGCGAAGATGGATCCGCATTTCATCTTTAATCACGCCAGGCCCAGGCCCATCTGTCTTGTTTACTCTGCCGAGGAGAGGACGGGCCTCCGTGGCGACCATTACCTCGACACCCGGCTAACAAATGAGGCTCCGCTCGGCCGCCGCCTCTGCTGCTGCCGCTGCTGGAAGACAGCCTGGATTTTCTTTCTTTGTCCCCCGTCCCTGACACCCAGCGAAAGCACCCTCTGACTGCCAGATAGCGCAGTGTTTTGGCCACGGTAACAAACACACACACAACCTTCCTCCCCCTTCGCGTCCTTTCACGGGGACAGTGACTGCTCATCCCTTTCCCCCCAGGGCTGGGGTCGGGGCAGCAGGAAGGGTCCAGGTGGAGGGGGGGTTGGTCTTGGTAACACAGGAGCAGGCAGGTAAATTGAGTCCAAGGAAAAAGGAGACTTGGAGACCAGAAGGGCCTTCCTCTAGAAGGTCAAGTCATTCCTGGCAGGGTGAGGGGCCCGTGGAGTGCTAAGAGCCAGGCACGACCTTCTGGCTCGCCTAGTGCTGTGCAGCAGAGGCCTTCTCTCCTAGACTGCAAATGAATGTGAAACTAGGAAATAAAATGTTGCGCCCCTCTGAGTGTGGGAGACCACGTTTCGGAGACTTCCCCCTAGTTTGTCATTGTTGCATCGATGATGATTATTTTATTATTATTATATTATTATTATTATTAATTTTATGTCATGTACGTCTGCTCTCCTATTCTCTTTCTGACATTCCAAACCAGGCCCCTCCCTAGTTCTGGGGCTGCCTGAGTCTAGACCCCTTTGTTGGCGTGAAAATTTGTGTCCTGTACGGAGTGACAATAGAAATAAATGTTTGGTTTCTTGTGACCAGCACGGCGTGTTTTTGTTGAAACCTTGATGTAAAGATACAGATAAATGCCACCCAGTAGATATTTGAAGCACCTCACTCACAGTGCATGTGGTTAAGGATTTTTTCCAAAGGGTCCAATGGGAATTTCTATCCCAGAGGACTCCAAATTGTAATCGCTAGCTTGTTTTCCTTTTGGGATGGGTGTGTTTTGTTTGGGCCTTTTAATTTTTTTCCCTCCAGTCCAAAAATGGATTGAGAGGGCTGGGAGGGCTGACTCCAATCCCTAATGGGGGAAAAATGTTTCATTGTAGGACACAAGAGGCTTAAGTGCGGCAAAGCCTTTCATATTGTGATTTATTTGTCATAAGCAAATAAAATGCGGTTAAGCTGTCTCCTTCTAGACAGACGGCTCTTTGCTTATTAAAGTTCGAGAGAGGATTCCGTGAGGCCGGCCTCTTTCCTCCTGCCTAAGAAGGTATCGTGTTCCTCCGAGGTGTTTAAGGGTTTAATGAGTCTAATTTTTTGCACAGATGTTTCTGGGTGTTTGCAGGTTTTCAGAGTATTTTTATATTACAAAGGAGCTAGCCGGTGCCATAGCTCAAACTCTGACAAGCAAATAGATAATCAAGAAGACAAATGGCCTCTTTTGTGAAGCCCTGCTCCTGTATTAATTTTCATTTTCTTTCTCATAGAAAGTATCGAAAGTATGACTGGGGACCAAATAGCTTTCTATCTCTGAGGTCCCAGTCACCCCTAGAATGGAGTGGGGGAAGGGGTCGGGTGCGGATGACCCTCATGGTCCGGCTTGGCCGCTTTTGTGCAGCACCCAACTAGAAGTTCTAAGGTTTGGGAGCTGGGGCCCGCAGGGCTGCGCTGATGCACAGGGTCCAGCCACTCCCCTCCAAAAATCTCGGAAGAGCACATGCAATTAAAAGTCGTTTTTGGGTCCCATCTCTCTTCAGAAAATAAAAAGAGCCAATTCCCCTCCCATGTTTTATTACTATTTCTTTGGTGTTGCTCTGATTTGCAGTTCGCAGCATGGGGCGTTTGAGGCCGGGTAGAACCAGGGGGCGCGCGGGCCGGTGTCGTGTCCGGTGTCCGGGAGCAGGAAAGGGCGGCTAAACGGCCCGGTTAAATGCTGCCCGGAGACTCATAAAAAATCCCTGGACCTGGAGGATGAGACGGGGAGCTTTGTTCGGTCGAATCGCGGTGTGATGCTTAGCTGCCAGGGATGTGGTGGCCTGGTAGAGGGGGAAAATAGTTCTTAAAAAGCATATGCCCCCCCCCGAATGTCTCTATAGAACCAAATCAAAGCTGCTCGTTGGAAGGTATGAATAGAATAAAAAAGATTTCTATGGAGCTTAAAGTTCACAGCCATTCTGTGCAGACAAGAGCTAAGAAAAATGTGAGAATTATACAGAAAACCATTAATCACTTCTTTTCTTTAAATACGTATCCTCTCTCCTTTGTTATTATTCAACAGCAAATCTCCGCAGACCGGCTGTTGGGGGAAAAAAAGTGTTAGCCGTCTCTCCCGGATCTGCGAGGGGGAAAAATTTTGGAACCATAAAGTTGAAAACTTTTTTCTCTCAGTTTGGAAGACACCGTTCACCATGAATGGGATCCCGGCTGGTCGGGCGAGAGGAGGCGAGAGGCGAAAAGGTAACAAGCCCCTTCCTGGGCTGGCTTTTTTTTTTTTTTTTTTTTGTGGTGGTGGTTGGGGAATCATTTTATAAGCTCTTTTTACAAAGGAGAAACACTTTGTCACCTCCTTTTTCTTTTTTCAACTGTCTTCGCGGGGGTTTTTATGGTGGACATTTAGTCAGGTTTGCTGCCTTTTATGATGACCGATGCTTGGGTCAGAGAGAGAGGAGCCGGGACACCTGGAAAGTGTTTGAACTGCTGGCGGCTGAGGTGTCAGGGCTTCTGAAAAAACCCAGAGAAGGTTGGCTGTGAGGCAGCGGCAGCGGGGAGGTGCTTTTCCGCTTTCGGAAAACTCAGGCAGGCGGCTGGGGCCATCCCGGTGTGTGCATATTTGTAAGGTGGGGTACAGAGAGGTTGGTTTGTTTCCTGACTCTGTTGGTCTACAGTGGGGGCTTGGGTCCTGCCTGCTGACTGGTGAGATGCCACTGCTGCCTCCAGGAAAGGTGGAAGGCACCAGCACTGGAGCTGGATCTGGGTGGATGTCTTTGTTTTTTGAGGTTTTGCGCCTAGCTTGGGATTCTAGACAAATATTCGCAACTCTCTGGAGCAGGAAACTCTCCTGCTCACAGGCGAGCTTCTCTGGCACGGGAATCTTTCTCTTTGACTCCCCCCTCCCTTCTTCCTGGAGGTTCAGTGTTTGGCTTGGTTTCCTTTGGCCTTCTTGGTTTGGGGGCTCCCCCCCCTCCCTCTAGTGGTGAGGGAGCCAGTGGGCTCTGCCCCATACCTGAATGTGTAGGCCCCCTTTCCTTGGGGCTCACTGAGGAGTTGGAGGCAGGAGGCTGGCAGAGAGAGAGTTCATGGAGAGGCCACGTTTTCTAGGCGATTAGCTCAGTATTAGAATCACAAAATGACCTCGGAAGCCCCTTGACCTCTCTGGGACTGGACATTGTGCTGGCCCCTGCCTCCTGCCTGGGAGGGAAAGTCACTTGGCAGGGAGGGGTCCTTGGGCTCTTGTGTGTCCCATCTTTTCCATCCCCCTCCAGCCCCCAACCCCTTCTTTGCTATCCTGGAGTTTCTGGGTTTTTTCCCAGTCCATCAGGGACAAGAAGAATAAATACTGTAGCTCAGGGCACAGCCAGGGGAGGTGTGTAGGGTGTCGTCTGGGTCTCTGTGCAGAGTTCCTTCCCGAGGCCAGGCTCCAGCGCCTCTCTCTCCCATGTTCAGTGCATCCTTCCTTCTTTCCTGTTTGGCTTGGAGGGATTTGAAAAAGAAAGACAAAGGGAGGTGATATAGGGGTCCTCAGAGAAATAGGGGAACAAAACCCTGGGTCCTAAGGACTGAGAGGGCTCCCTCCATGTCCACTCTTGGAGGTTACTGTCTCTTATCCAAATCCACAGCCTCTGAAGTTTCTTTGTTAGGGAAGCTATTCCTATAACCGTTCTTTACACCATTCTCCAAATCCCCAACCCCATCCCAGCTACTAAGAGACCAAGGAGTACCTCCCTACCAGAGAAACCAGAGAGGTGAGAGAAGGGTCAGTGTTTCATACTGACCACTCTCAGGGGCTGTTTTGCCATGTTAACTGAAGTTTCCAGCAACTTTTAGTTTGCAGAGATGAGTTGAAGATTTGCTAAAAAGTGAATCCTCAATGCAGAATCTTTCCAGTCTGTGTTCTCCCTTGATGTGTTTTTAAAAAACCCACACCAGCAGTCATTCTCTTAGGAGGAGGAAGAGACAAAGAGAGACAGACACACAGACTCCAGCTGAGAAGAGGAAATACTCCCTTTGGATTAAGAGGAGGAGAGACAGAACCTTGCTGGGCTGTGTGTGGATTGTTGGTTTGCATTTTGTCAATTGTCTCCTGTAACTTGGGGACTCTGTCTCAAGCAAAAATAACTAGCGTTGGTTGATATCATCTCCTTTGTCCCCGAGTAGCATAATAAATGATGGGGGCTACAGGCTTTGGGAAGGAAATGGAGCAAACAGAAAGGCAAACTGTACCGTTCCTAGACTGGAAAGATTTGGGGCTCAGGGAAGATGGGCACCCATTTCTCATAAGGACAGATAACCAGTTGTGGAATTTCTATAGGTCCAGGAACCAAAGATCTAGACACCTGGGACTTTACAAGCTGCTCTCTGTGATGTGAGGATTAGGGGTCCACCAAAGGGAAAGAGAAGGAAGACAATGGAAAGGGAAGTTTGGGGTTCATGCAAGGGTTTCAGGCCCAAAGATGCAGATGGCACTGGGAGATATCCCCTCTCCCTTCCTCCCAGACCCAACATTGCAGAGTACAGTGTTACCTGCAGCTTCCCTGGCCCTATGGCTCACCTCCTACATTTTTGGAGTCCACCCCAGTCCTCCTAATCTTTGACCTCTCTTTCCTTGAGGTCCCTGGGCCCTCCCTGCTGTCCACCCGCGGGGCAGACTGGAGCTGCCCAGCCCGGCTGGAGCCGGGAGGCAGCTCCAGGTCCCCGTGGTGGGTCTCCCTGGGAAGCTGCGGCCAGGAGGGGGGTCTGGTTGGAAAGCGGAGTTGGGAAGTTTCCCAGCGTGAGTTGAGCGCTGACGGATTTGTGATCGGCCATAAAACTGGCGCGTTCAGATTCGTAAATCAATCTCGCCTTTCTCACTGTATAAACGTTCGCTTTATCGGCAGCAAGAAAGCGCTCAGCTCTGGCTCAGGCGCTTGTTTATTTGAACACCGACATTCCCAGGATCCGAATGGAGTGTGGGCATTTTAACAGAACCTGAGCGTGCCTTCATGTCATTTTACTGTTCTTTTTCTTGTCCTTGAAAACAATCTCTCCGTTTTAGAGATAGTTGTGTTCCCATGCCTCAGCATACAGCATATTATTCTCTCTCCCTCCCCCCACCACCTATTTCTTTTTCTTTTTAGACTTTTGGAGGAGTGTTTTTCTTTGGGGGACAATTTTTAGTGGATTTGTGGCCGGGACCTTGCGGGGGTGGGGGGGGGTTTGCCCTTACTGGAGCCGGGCTCTGAGCTCCTGTCTGGAGCAGGCTGAATTCAATACCAGTCTGTGTTTTGTATCTGGACAATCAAAGCCTGCCACCCCCCACAGAGTCTGGCCCTCAGGGTCCCCCACCCAGTCTGGGACGGAATTCTGGGGAGGCCATGCTGACCCAGTGCAGATGGGGCAGTACAGAGGCCCATGCCAGGCGGCAGCTGGGTTCCGAAACTTCTCTCCATTGAATTGCTTTTGGTTCAGGACACCCCTGCCCCAAAATAAATCACATCAAGCCCCAAGTCTCATTTGTTCTTCCCCTGTACCGCCTAACCCCACGGCTGTGGCCCTGCAGCCCACAGAACTAATGAAGATAAGGCTGGGAATGTGAGGCGTGAGGCTTCTTCAGGAATGTCTTTTCTGCTCCCCTTTGCACCCCCATCCACACCGTGACCCAGGACTCTCTTTCGGGTTGTGACTGGTCTCTTTCTGGGGCCAAGCTGTGTGTGAAGGTTTGGGGCTTTTGGGTTTTGTTTTGTTTCTCTGTCTGAGGTGAAGGAGTCTGGTTATGTTTCTCTCTTGGCCTAGGGGATGGATTTCTCCTATCCCTGGGGTTTAACCCTTTCATATGCACCCCCACCCCCATCTTTTCCCCATTGATCAGGCTCCATTGTCTGCTGATTGGAAGCTCAGGGTACTAACACCTGGGAAATAGGGACCAGGGCTGCCAGGCCAACTTCAAAGCCTCGTTCCCCTCTCTTCCCCTCCTCTCCCGTTGGAATCTCCAGCTGTCTTCACTGGAAGGGGGCACTGAAACAGGGTGTGACAGAGCTAGAGAGAGACTGAATGTTCAGTTCACTTCTTTTGTGTAGAAATCTTAGTCCAGGTCTTTGTCTCTAGAGTATATTCTATTCAGTCGGTAGAATTTGGTTTCCTATAATAGTAATCACACAGCAGAACGAATCCCCCTTATGGGGTTACTCTCAACTCTGGGCACTCCAGAGTCATCTTTTCACCCTGTCCCTTTCTGCCCCTTCAAAAGGTCCACAAAAAATAAAAAAGAGAATTAAAGCCAGAAGTCCCCTGCTTTATACACGCACAACATAGACATAGAAACTGTCCCTTGTGAATCTGGTTCAACAACCAAAATGTTGTTGACTATTTAGGAAGAGGGGAAGTGGGTCCTGTTAAAATAAATCCCTCAGGAGTGAGGGACATAATAGAATTGGGGGGAATTCTTAATCTTAAAGGATGCAGAGAGAAAAATTGGAAGCTTGGAGAAGGGCTCTGCGCCCACCCCACCCCCACCCCCCAGACGCCCCTGCAGACTATTTCTGCACCTTCACGAACTAAGCAGAAGCAGGAAGAGAAGGGAGAGAGGAGAGGTGGGCTGTGGGTAAGTGTGTGTGGGGGTGTTAGGGAGCTGTGGCTATAGTAGGTATAGATGTGAATGTGGGAAGAGGAGAACTCACTACTATTCCATTGGTGGGTTGGGGGGGACCTATTTTGCAGGAAAATTTCTCCTCCTGAAGGGGAAGGTCATAGTGGTCCTTTGAGCCTGAAATCGAAAGACCCCCTTCCCCCTCCTGGTCACGTGATTCATTAAATAATTAATGCCGAGGTTGCAGAATAGATATGTATTCGTCAGGAAAATCGCAGGCTCGGTCTCCCTGTTTCTGACGTGCAATTCAACTGTCCTTTGAAAAACAAGCCTGTACCCCGAGAAAAAAAAGAGAGAGGGGGAGAGAGAGGGAGAGAGAAAAAGAGAGGGAGGCAGCAATAAAACAGCCCCGCAGCCGGAGCCACACCGCGGGCTGGGGTATTGTAAGTAAAAGGGATTTCTCACTACCTACCGCGTCTTATATGTCCATGTAAATTTATTGTTTGTTATTAATGTTATTGTCGTAAAATGTGACAAATAGCCATCTTCATTTCCTGCCATTTCTCTTCACACGGTACTCTGTGTGTTTATACCCATTGAGGCATTGCATAGAGATTTTAGGAATATTCCTCTTCTCTCTCTCTCCCTCTCCCGCTCCTCCAACCTTTTTCTTGATTTATAGCAATATGGGTGTCAGCTTCTCGGGCCAGCATGCCAGCCATTGTGCGTGTGTGTATGTGTGTGCGAGAGCGTCTGCGTGTGTTTGTGAGCAAGTTGTGTTGTTTATGGCCATGTCTTCGATAAATCATTTCTCATGGAAAATGATGTGAAAGCTGGGCTATTTCTGCGGCCGGGAGAGAGTCGCTCTCAGAGGCACTTCCTCCCTCTCTGCTCTGCTCCCAGGAGTTGGTTATTTCAGATGATTTACAGTAATATATCAGCAGTTAATATGAAAGCTCTATAGCTGGAGGTCTTAAATTACAGCATCTGTGATTATCAATTAAGGCGAGATTTGTATAAATTTGGTAAACCAGAAATGCCTCATTGGCATATAAACCCAGTCAAAGACCACGACCTAATATAAAAATTATATTTGTGAGCCTGATAGAGCCAACATTCCTGCAGCTGCAAGCAGAGCCTCATTTTTTCAACGGTCCCCCTCCAGGAGTTCGGGTCCCTCTGACTCCGGCCCCGGGGTAAAGAACCCAGCTCTGTAGGCAGAAGGAGCTTGGTGGGCCAAGAGAGGTAGAGGCAGAGGAAGGAATTACTGGAGTTGAAGGCAAATATTTTGATAATCTTGAGGGGAACCAAATCAAAGTCCTCTGCAATTGGAGGGGCTGGGGGTTCAGTATTTTAAATTATAGTTTTAATTCTAGCAGTAAAGCTATAGGCTATAAAAACATTGTGCAGTTTACAGTAGTAAACCTTAATCTATAGGACTATGTGTAAGGCAGTGTTGAGAGTGGAGAAGGAGCTACCCAAGTTGGGGAGACAATAGAGACAGAGGGTGAAGGGCAGGGAGAGAAGCTGGAAGCCTGGGTTCCCCACCTTCCTTGCTAACAAAACAAGGAAATGAATTCACACTCCAGTAGCCTTCCTTCGACCTCCTGAAACAAAGAAGGTTTCCTCAGCAGTGGGGGTATAATGTGCTTGAGACTAAAGCGGTGCAAACTTTTCTAAGTTTTTCTAGGAAAGAAATGTTGTAGGAATCAGGTAGTTCCAGAAAGTTGGAGAGTGTTCCAGGACAGGGGGTGTGTTCCTCCTTTTAACCCCCATCCTAACAGGGAGGAAGTGGGGTGCAGATTGAGGAAGGAGAGCTGGTAACTTTCTTCTTGGGTCTCATGTGGCAGTCTCAGTCTCTCTACTGGCCAGGAGCAAAGTCAGAGGTGGCTTCTTGGGGGGCATTCTGCACTGTGCCCCAAAGTTGTAAAGGATGAGGGGCTAAGGGCAGGAGCCTTTGCCAAGTGTAGCCCTGGCTGCTGACTGCTCCATCTCTGGCTGGAGCCCAGTCAACTGACTTTATGGCCACTATTAGCTGTGACATTTAACTCTGTCTGCTAGTGTAAACCTTTGAGCAGGAAAATGAGAGTGATGCTGGAGCCCAGGTGTTAATTATTCATAGCATTAGCCATGTGGAGTGGTGTCTGAGGCCCCACTCCTGGAAGCAGGCAGGAGCTGGCTCCCACACTTTGCTCCAAGTGGGCGCTGGGTCCTGTTCTGTAGCAGACAAATTTGTGGGTGGTGGGTGAAGTGTTCCATTTTGGGTTCAGGCCAAAACCCTAGGCTGGGATGGGCGGGGGCATTACCTGGCCTAGACAAAAGGAACTGGGGAGAAACTGGATTCAGAGGCAGCTTTGACAGGACTAGAGATCATGGGGGGAGGTGAGAAAGGCAGGGGTGGGGGTGGGGAGTCAGCAACAGACCTGAGGGGTAAGGAGCTCTAAACCTCTCAGCCTCTCTCCTTGAGAAACCTATACTACACGCTCACTCAAAGGTGGGGGGGCAAGTTTTCCTTCTCCCTCACCTGGGAAGTGTGTATGTATCATGTCCCTGAGAGGGTGCATTCTCCCCCAAAGAGTGCTCCAGAATTTAGGTCAAAGTCTTGAGAGAGTGGGGGAGGATTTCTTCCTAGGAGAGGAGGGACTGGAAGGAGGAGGGTATAGTTGTGTTTATTAGTTTGTAAATTCATACTGGTTTTGGAGGGTAGGGCACAAAAGGGGGAGGCTGAAGATCTGCTCTTTGGGACAGGCCATAGCTAGTGGGGAGAGCTAGGAGCTGGACCCATAGGCCCCTACCCCTCTGTTTCGAACTCCTCCTCCCTCCTCCTTCTCCATCTCCACTCCCCTGCTGCCTCCGCCATGACATGGAGGCCTGATCCCCCCTCTTTTCCTTTCCATTCTCTCGGCCCCCTCAGGTCTTTGTCTCTTCGGCCCTGGGGATACCCCCTCCCCTTCCTTTCCCCAACTAGCACACAGACTTCCCCAGGAGACAAAAGCAGAGAGACCATCCCTCTCCACCATTATCTTTTAGTTGCCAGCCCCTAGATAAATCTCCCTCTGTGAGGCCTGGTGCCCTCCATCCAGGCACTTAGGCCTACCCCCAAATCAGCAAGTTTGAAAAGACTTCGTTGGTGTGTGTGTGTGTGTGTGTGTGTGTGTTTCCTTTAGCCATGAACGACCCTGACTCTTACCAGTCCTACACACACACACACACACACACACACACACCCCACATTTGCTTTTGTGCTATTCAGAGGGTGGGATGGAATGCACGTGATGGAAGGGGCTTCAGGAAAGCAGCTGACTGTCTTCGCTGTACTCTGCTGGCGTCCGCTTTCTCTGTGCTCACAGTGTCAGCCCTGTGCCTGAGAAGCTGGGCTGCCAGTGCTTTCATGACCAGAGGAGTTGGACAAAAAGATGGAGAGGATGACGGGAAGCAGAGGCCCCTGAGATAAACACCAGTCTCCCCTTCTGAGATGAGAAGGCAAGGCGGAGCCCAAGGAGAGGAGAACAGGGAGAGCGGAGGGAGATGAAAGATAGTCCAGAGGGAGGGGAGGCTCTCCTGGAAGGAGCGCCACAACTTGGACAGACATACACACACACACACACACACAAACACAGCCTTAAGTAAGAAGGGATGCAGAAAGGTGACCACTCACTTTGCTTCTTTCTCTGTACAAGAGAATGTCTCCGTGACAGAGAGGGTGTTCCTCCACTCCTGGGAAAGTATCCTGAGGCCAAGAGCTCCACATTGTCCCAAGGAGAGAGGCATCCTAATAAGTGAGCCCAGAAGTGATTTCTGAAAACTCTCCTTAGTCCTTCGCAAGGCTCAATTCAAATTCATTTAAGACACACAGAGGCAGAGTGTGAGAAGACAAAGAGACTGAGAGAAGGACAGAGAACAGAGATGGTTAGAAAGAGAAGGGAGGGAAGGAGGAAGAAGGGAAGGCTGGGGGGATGTTGGGGGGGAAGGAGAGTAGAGGAGAGGAGAGGGAGAGAAAGAGCCCAACCCTGGGGGTCAGGCACGGAGGGGCAAGGGCTGCAAGTCTAGAAGCTCCTCCAAACTCCAGGCTTTTCTCACAGCAGGTGCCTGAGGTGGCGGCTGTATCAGAAGTAACTGCCTCTAGAGCTGCCCTGGGGAGCGCTCAGTCACGTGTGTGGCAGCAGGGTAGGAACTGAAGTGTCAGGAAATGGCCAAGATGTCTTGGGCACCTCAATCCCCTCTTCCACCACCAACATCGGTACCTTAATGGTTGGAATTTCCCAAAACAATTCCACCTTGGGTGGAATCTCTTTTTTCCACCTGGGCCCAGGAACCTCCCCTTGGCCTCTCTTCTGGGGTTTGCTCTCTTCTTTCCCTCTTCAGGGGCAGGGAGAAGTTGATCTTCTGCCACCGAGGAACTTTCCTTTTCACTTCCAGTCCTTGAACCCCCAGCCTTAACTGATGCTATCCTCACAAATCTCCTCCCTCCCCATCTTTCAGGAAAGAAAAGGAAAAGGGGAAAGAAAGTTCCTACCAGCCTAAGCAGCTTTAGAAAACTCGAGGGAAATGGAAAATGCAAACCTTTCTCGCCACTCCAGTCCCTCCCATCACCTCCGTGCCCCTGCTCTGTTCCCTCCGTTGCGCACCCCCCACCTACCCACCCTCCCGTCCTGTCCTGGCCAGAACTCTCTCTCTCTCTTCCTTCCCCTCCCTTCTCCGCCGGGCCGGACATATGGAACCCATTTCGCTGGTGACATTGAAGAGCCGCCGTGCGCCCGCCTTCCGCCATGGCGCCCCCGCTCTCTCCGAGCCTCGCGGTGCCCCTGTCAGTTGCTGCTCCTCTCGCCTGGCAACTTGGCCGGCTCTCAAAGCCCCGACCCCAGCTAGGTGCTGGACGCGCCTGGGTTTCCCGCAGCCCCGCGCGAACCCTCGCGGAGGGGGAGCTTCGGCTTCCCCGGAAAGGGGCGCCAGCCGCGCCCCGAGTGCAGCATCCGCGCGCCTCGCGGCCCCTGCGGCCTAGAGGAACGAACAAAGCCGGGGGCGGGGGCGGGGGCGGGGTGGGGGCGAGCGCTTCCGGGCCTCTCCCCTGGCTCGGTGGGACGCTCCCGGGTTGCTGGGGTCTGAATGACCAAGATGCGACCCGCCGCGGCCACGGAGCCCCAGCTGGGGCCGAGGGATCTGGGCCTGGCACTAGGCTGTCCTGCGTCCCCAACTCCCGGCCGCCCGCCGCTGCCCACGCCCTAGCGGGAGTCTGCACAGGTAAGTGTGGGCTGCTGAGTCCCAGAGCAGCGCAGGGCCTGGCTGGGGTCTGAGCAGAGGTGGCTGAGCCGCCGGCCCCGCAGGCCTCTCTACTGGGTGAGGAAGGAGACTGGATCCGAAGCGTGGAAGACAAAGATGTGCGCAACTTAAAGGAGCAGGGTGTGGGTTGAGCAGGGTGTGGGGATCCTGGTTTGCAGGACAGTGTGGAGGAACGTGGGACAGTGCGTGTGGCTGTGTGGCAGGAGTGGACTGGGCATGGGGGGTGTTCTTCCGTGCAGGAAGGGTGTTTGAGGTAGTGGAGTGTTTTCCAGGGGCGATGGGACCTGTGGGAAATGTGAGGGGCATCTGCTGGGGTAGGAGGTGGCTGGGCCCTGCTCCCACAGTCCAGCTGCCACCATGGCTGAGCCTTTTAGCACCTAGAGGGTTATTTGAAGCTGAAACTACAGGGTTTGCACTGAGGCCGGGTGTTAAACTGAGAAGGTAGAAGGGAGGATGATTTATGGCTTCAGAGAAGCTGTGTTTACTCCTTGCCTCCTCTGGAAACCAAAAACCAAACAGCTCAGAGGCCAAAGAAGCCCCTCTCCTTGGAGTGGGAGGCAGTGCCAGGTTGAGTCGATGGGGTTTATTTTCCCAGATGTGGGGAGATGACAGGAGCTGCCCTTTTGCGGGTACAGGATGCAGTGGGTTTGTGTGAAGTGTAAGGAGTGTGTATAAGCTCATGTGTGGGTGTGTTTGCCTATTGCCCGAGTGTCTAAACATTGGGGTGCATGAATGTTCAGTTTGGGGTTTGTTGAGTGCAGTATTGCTTTGTGAGTGGGCATACAAGGGGGGAGGGGGACTCCCTGTCCTCTGAGTCTGATCGCTCTGGACACACTTTGCTGCCTGTGCCCTCCCCAAGCGGCAGTGCTTGTTCCTGCCTGTGTGTTCTTTCCTCCCACAGCCACATGCAGCAAAGCCCACTCTGGTCCAGCCCTTGGCTCTTGGCCCCTCTCTGTCCTCTCCCACGCTGCCTGATCTTCACTTTGAACCTTTAACTTTGCCATGGGAGACTGAGAAATTATTGAGCATGGCTGGGTAGGGAGGGGAAGTGGACAGGAGAAAGGGGCCTGGGGCCATAAGGGTATCATTGGTTTGAAGCTGTGGCAAGCTTGGGTTCCACCGTTATCACCCAGATTCCCCCAAAATCTCTACTTGAGAGGGGTCAAGTGAGCACAAAGGGGAACAGAGTGAAAAAGATGCAGGATAATGGGGGTGGAGAGAAAAATATTTTGACCCCCAGATAGTTATTTCTGCAGGCCAACTGGTGGCTCTTGCATTTCTATCCAGATGCCTGACTTTGCCTGGAAATTGTTTTGCATTAAATTTTCTCAGCCGCAGAATTATCTTTCCTCGCCTCCAGCCAAACTTGCATTTTCCACCAGACACTTGGGCCCCGCACCAATGAAATCTGAGAGGAAGCGGCTGGGCCCTAAGTGGCCGTAATTTAATTGATTTTATCATAAATCATCAACTTGATGAAGAACCTGAGGTTTCAGTGAAGTAAATTGATATTAATGGGAGTTTCTTGAAATGCAAACTCGCTGCATTGTTGAGGCATCTTTGAGCTGGGGAGGTGGATTACATGTGTTCCGAGAGCAGAGCCTGGACCTAGAGCTCAGCATAGCTTTAGGGGGTAGGGAAAGGGAACTGCAGGGGCAGCTGCAGGCAGACTGATGGGGGGGGGGCTGCAAGTCAGAGAATAGAACTTTGTTGGGGAGGGAGCAGAGTCTGACTCTCTGAACCCTGCCATCTTGGGAATGCTGGTCTCCAACTGGGGTCAATTGGGGTGGGGGAGGCAGTTGGGGAGGCTACAGAGTTGGGGGTCGGGTGAGAAGGCCAAGCGGGTACAATGGGTGCATTGACTCCTGGTTAAAAATTGCCAGGTTGAAGCCTTCCTCCTCTAATTATACAAATTAATTATTTACTGCTCAGGTTGCCGTGTCCAAAAATAGCACTTTTGATTTGGTGATGAAGGTAGAGAACAACTCTTCATCCCACCCCCAACCATTTGACCCGGAGCAAGCGGAGCTGGTGCACAGTAGCAGGGGTGTTAGCATTTCCATCCCAAGAGGAAATAGTCTGTGTTTGGTTAGGATGTTGCCCGTTATTGTGGGAACTCAGTTTATTACTGCTTATTGTCACTCACTTTGACATCAGCACACAGAGCAACACAAACTGTCAGTCTAAAAAGGGACCTGAGAGATAAATTAGTCCAACCCTTCTCTGCCACACACATGCTCTGGCTTTACGGAAGGGGACACTGAGGCCCAACAGGGCCCTGCTTCACACAGTGAATGAACCCCAGCCCCTCCTTTGCCAAGCCTATCCCGAGTTTGACCTTAAACAAATCACTTCCCAGCACTGTACCTCGGTTTCCCTGTCTGTAACAGTGGCAGGGGTGGATAGGAGACTACTTGAGTAATTGTCCAGTGCTCACTTGGGAACATCTTCCTGTGTGTCTCAGGGTTGTCTTAGCACTTGAGTATAGAAGTTACTGGATGCTTCTGTGCAGCACACTGAGAGTTTGTGTGAGAATCCACACAAACTCCACTGAGACCAATCCAAACTCACATAATCCACTGAGAGCAGTGGGTTCACATTGGCCCTAGGAAATCCATTAGAATCTGGACAATTGCTCTTTCTGGACATGTCCTTTTTCTTACCAGAGAAGCCCAGGCTGAGAGTATTAAGATATAGGGTGTGTGTGTATGTGTGTGTCTGGGATTGGCAGCTAAGGAAAGAGGTGCTCAGACTCAGAGCAAGCCATTTTCCTGCCAGGAATCCGACTAAGGCTGGAGTTATTCTTGCTCCGAATTCAGTTTCTGAAGTCCCTCTTACTCCAACCCAGAAACTGAATTGTGGTTTTGGAATTTAGAGCATATGATCCAGTGTCTCCCACCCCAAATTCCCTACTCACCCTCATCATTATCCTGCCTCTCCCCCCTGGAGTTTGAAAGGTCCCTTAGCCTGCAGCAACACCTCAAAGGCAATGGTTCCCTGGGTGAAGACTACTTCTTCTACCACCTACCTCCACACTCCCAGCTCCAATCCACCCCCCCACCCTAGTCTCACTGGGGCCTCTGGGCCTTTGGGCCCTCTCTCCTGGGAGGGCACCACAGAACTATAGAGCAGGGTGTCCTCCCAGGCAGCCAGGACAAGGTGGATGGCCCACTGCTGTATTCTTGCTCTTGTTTTCCATTTCTTCCCCCAACTGGGAGAAGATACAGTTCAAAAGAGGTGACGGGGGACCTCACAGAAGTTGCCCCATTGTGAGAAGGGAGATTTCTTCAGGAATATGAGGAGGCCAACCAAGGAGGGAAGGTTTCCAGACCACCATGGGAAGTGTGGTCAGGAGTACGTTCTGGAGAAGGAAGTGTGAAGAGATGATGGGAAACAACTTAATCTTTGGGGTTCTGGAAATCAGAGTCTTTGGCCAGATGAAAATCCACTTCCTAAAGCCCCAACTATTTGGAGAGAAGGAGAAAAACAAAAGGGTCTGGGTCCTGACTCTGGTCCTATCCCATTCTGGAGTTTTATGTTTGGAGACAAATCCGGAAGGCCTTCAGCTGATTGGTCATTAATCCAGTGAGTTATTGTCTGCTAAACAGAGGTCACTCTTGAGAGACATCCAGTCTGTCAGGAGAGGCTGGACCCTGAACCCCCTCCTCTCTTGTCTGCTCCCCCTTCCCTTCCCCTCAACCCCCACCGCCCGCCCTCACCCCACCCCTCCAAGATTCTCTACTCTCCCTTGCCTTCTCCACTCTGCCCACCTTCAGCTCCTTCTGCCTGGGCAGGGTTACCAGGCCAGGGCTGAGTTTCTAGATGAGGTGGGACCCCTGATTCAGAAAGGCCTATCCGCCCCCCAGGGCCCCGCCTGCGGGACTCAGGACTTGGGCCGCGGACGGACTCTGCTCAGCATCGCCAGCCCCTGGCCAGCGTGTGCAGGGGCCCTCCGTGGTCACGGGTAGACTTTGCAAAAGTCTCATGGCTGCATTGCTTTCCTCCTGCTGCCCTCTTGCGCCCCTAAGATGACCGGAGTGGGGAGGCCAGTACAACGTGGGTGTTTCTTCTCCAACCACAGAGGGTTCTTCTTCCTTTTCGGTCCTGGGTCCTGGCTTCTGCGGAGCCGGGTCTACAGGGCCGCGGAGGGCGCAGAATCTTCTTCCCGCCGCCCCTTTGTTCGCTCTGGCTCAGGCACTGTGAGCCCTCTTCGGCCGCCAATGTTGAATACTTACCAATATTTCAGTAAAGGTGGAGAATTGGGAGCGTATGTGAACTTTACTTGACACTGCCGTGGTCTAAAAGTTGGAGAGTGAAGCTGGAAGAGCTTGGTATTTGGAACCCAGGCAGGACCCGAAAGAAACTTCTCTCGCTAAAAGTCTCGCCCATTGCTTTTAGTTTTTAAGCCAGTCGTCAGGCCAGGCAAATATGAGGCTGGCTGAGCTGGGGCAGATCCTTGGTCACCCCAAGGCTGATGTCAGAAAGCCATTTTAAAAGAGTCAGTCATTTTGTTCTTCTTGAGAGGAGAATTTTCGTTTACTTTCTGATGGAGTTTTTTTGGGGAGGCAAACAGACATGATTTCCTCCCTGGGTCTTGAAAGGTGGGCAGCGAGTGATGGCTCGAGGGGGCTTGAAGTGCCCCTGTCCCCTGGCACTAGGCACAGAGTGAGTGTGGGGGAGGCAGTGCTCACCAGCAAGTGCTCTAGTTCAGCAGCGGAAACAATCTAAGCAGAAAGAATGTCTGTGAACGGAGACATTTGCTCTAAGTTTTGCCTTTATTATTAATTTCTGCCTCTATTAGATTACACCAAAATCTCTGTGTCTAAATCTTTCTCCTAATTTTTCTTTTTCACTTTCTCTCCCTGTCTTACACACACACACACACACACACCCTGCACACATGGAGTATGTTGCCCAAGTTTCCCTTAAATTCAGGAAGAAATTGTCCTCTCTTCGCTCTATAATCTGACCCTAAGTCCTGAGTTCACTGTTAGGAGTGATAAACCCTTTTTCTCCTCCCCCCTTTTCTAAACCCTAAAGTCTTCCCTCAGACCCACCTAGGGCCTCCCACCCCAAGTTCCCTGCTCACCTTCATCACTACCCTGCCTTTCTCCCCTGGAGTTTGAAAGGTCCCTTAGCCTGCAACAACACCTCAAAGGAAAAGGGTTCCCTGGTGAGGACTACTTCTTCTACCACCTACCTCTACCCTCCCAGCTCCAATCTGTGGCAACCAGTCAGTCAGAAATCATCAAAAAGGGAGACAAAGGCAAAGAAAAAAATAAATGTAGGCTCCGATTGCCTCCCAAACATTTCACATAGATTCTGCTCTCCAGGATTAGTTAAGAAACTCCAACTCTATATCCTACCACATTTGGGGCCGCATACCCTCTGAATTTTTCTCCAAGTTAGCTTTCTTGCTTTCCAGTCCTGCTTTTTGCTCCCACTCCACTGCACCCGTCCTTATTGTGTAGCCAGAGGGAACACAAGGAGTCCCAGAGGCTTGCCGCAGTCTTGGGAAAACTTCCACTGGAGCTCAGCACCAGTCCTGATAGTCCCACAGCCCAGCCTTACAGGGTGCAAATGTCGGGGTGCCTCAGGGCTCTTTTTATTCCCTGAGGCACAGCTGTGCAGCCCCACAAGCCACGCTTCTCTTCTCCTGGCTTCACTAGCAACAGCTGTGTGAGCTGCAGGGTCCGGTATGTCTTGACTTTTTGATTTAGGGGACTGAGAAAAGCAATCCAAAGTGGCTGGTTTCCTTAAACCTCTGGAAGTCTCCCTGGTTGAGAGTCCCTAGCCCAGAAGGCCCAAAGCTACACAGGTACTGTGGTGCAGCTCTTTAAACCAGAGTCTAGAGATCTCAGGATAGCACCTTGCAGCCTCCAATCAGGCGGCCGGCCCTATCAGTTCTCTCTGAGAGTCCTGACTTGAGCCTCAACACCTGGACATCTTTTTTGATATTGCTGATAAACAGGAAAAAAAATGACTCCCACCCTTCATCTCCCACCCATTCCCTTAGCTACCAGCACTCTTGGCAGGCAGCAGAATCCTTGGCCATCACAGCGGGGAGGCTCTGTGTGGGGCTCCTATTGCTGGAGGGTAGGGAGGCCATGGGTCTCCCTTTCAGCAGGGCCCCAGGAAACTGGTTTCTCCAGTCTATGAAGCCTGACTTAGTGGGCCTGGAAGAAGTAAGGGCTGGAGGAGGCTGGTGGGGACTCCCTGAGAGAGTGAGCCCAAAGCAGAGCCTGCAAGTGGGGAGTGAGAGGGGTGTGGGGGAACTTTGCCAGACACAGCCACACTCTCCTGGATGGAAGATAGCAGTTGGAAACCATCTCACCTTTGTTCTCCCAGTCCCATCTCCTGGTGCATCCAAAT
This sequence comes from Scalopus aquaticus, assembly GCA_004024925.1. Classification (NCBI taxonomy): domain Eukaryota; kingdom Metazoa; phylum Chordata; class Mammalia; order Eulipotyphla; family Talpidae; genus Scalopus; species Scalopus aquaticus. The sequence continues at coordinate 116,514 of PVIJ01002142.1, read as the reverse complement.
GGGAGAAGGCAAAAGCCATGGACTCTGACCAGGAAGTCACAGAGTAGTGGTTGCCTCTGTCTACTCGAAGTTAAGAGAGAAAGTTTGCCGAGCTGCCTTTGTCAAAAAAGAGAGCTTTCTATTTTATCCTCTAAGCCCCGAGTCAGCAGCTAGGGAGAACTGCAAGCACTCCAGCTTTTGGAAAGGTCCTGGTGCTCTTTTTGTCTTTTTCCTCCACCAGAATGGCTCTTCCCCACCCCCACGCCAAATCTGCAGACACCTACATTTTTGGCTCCTGTCTTCCTCCTACAGGCTTTCTTGCCTTCTCCTACCCTTCTCAAATGTACCCTAAGAAAAGTGGAGCTCTCGTAGTCTTCCTCATTTGTGTCAGGAGACATAAATCTTGCAGAGTCAAGAGAAACAGGTTTGTTCTGCAGAATAATAATAGTAACTACCCTCCCTCTCTTGTGCCAGTGCACTTAAAACTAAGCCATTTCACTAGTTGTTCTCATCTTCTTTGAAGTGCAAATGTTCTTATCACCTCTTAGCCCCTTATGTCTAGCTAGTGAGAATCTTAACAGAAACTTCTCCGTGAAGTTCTTATAGCCCCTCTATTACCAGCGTGTCTGGAGCTCAAGCTAAACACAGGGTCCTCCTTTTGTCACCCTCTCATCAACCTTCCTCCCCCTGCAAGATGTTCTGGGATTTTTAAATAATCACTCACCTCTTGTTGTCTGTTCTGAAAAAAAAAAAGGGAAAAAAGAAAGAAAGAAAAGAAAAAGAGCAAAAAGCGCGATGTGTGTGTGTGTGTGTGTGTGTGTGTGTGTGTGTATAGATAGATAGATATAGATAGATAGTCTGGCCCTCCCCTCTAATGGTTGAAAAGTGGGCCTGGAGATTTGGGGGAAGAGAGGAGGAATAGAGAGGGTGTGAGGGGGAGAGAGAAGAAACAGATTGGGAGCCTCAGAAGGAGGGAGCCAGACTGAGCAGGCGAGGGCCAGAGACCCAACCACCAGCCCCAGAGGAGTACAACTACTTTAAAAAAAAGTCCTTGTGTTCCCACTATGAATGAAGGCGGAGGGGCACCCAGCACCCCACCCCCTGGCCAGGCCAGCGCTTTTGGCTGGGGCCTCCCTCCCAAAGCTACTTCTCAATTAGCATAATGGTTTACTAGTGGGGTGTGGGGGAGCTGTGAACTCCACCGCCTTTGCCTTGCCTTTCCTCTTCCTCCCCGGACAAAATCCCAATTTTAAAATTTACCTGTTCTTAAAACCAAAAACAAAACCTCTACCTTATTTCCCATTCCTTTTTTTGGGGGGGTATTAAAAAATGTCCCCCTCCCCAACACCACCATCACCTTCCCTCCTTATCAGGCATCTAAGCTTGCTCAAGGGGGAGAGGTGGGGGTGTGTGTGAGCTTGTGTGTGAGTGAGTGAGTGTGTGTGTGTGTGTGTGTCTGTGTGGTTTTTTTTCCCTGTGCAAAAGCAGAGGCCATTGTTACGGAGAGTAGGGCGTACCAGTCTTATAGGGCAACCACACTGTGGCGGCTTGGCCGCGCCGGAGCCCGGAGCTGGATTCTCCGCGAGCTGAGCCGCCCGGGCACCTTTCGGTCTTCTTCTATTTTTTTCCCCGCTCCCCCACCCCCTCCCTCCTGCGCACCCCCGCTCCTAAGTCGAGTGAATTGAAGCGGACGCCGCGCGGCTCCTCCGGCCGGTCTGCCCCTCGGGCTCCCCAGCCGGGGTGGCTACTGGGGGGGGGGGCGACGCAGCTTTAAACAGTGGTCTTTTTTTCCTTTGCCTTCAAGGAGGGGAGATTTCTCGCCTGCCGCTCGCGCTGGGGCTCGATGTGAATATATATTATGTCTGCCTGTTCTCCCCTCGTCGGTGGCTAAGGTAAGCTGGACTGAAATAGGCTATCAGTTTGTGAATGGCGGAGAGTATGTCTCAATGATTTATGGCCCATATGACTCCAATCTCGGTTCAAGAAGAGTTCACAAGCTTTAAGCTTCCTTCCACGCAGCGTCTCTCTCTCTCTCTCTCTCTCTCTCTCTCTCTCTCTCTCTCTGCCCCTCTCCCTCCCTCCCTCCCTCTCTCTCTCTCTCCCCCTCTCCCTCTCTCTTCCTGCTTCTTTCCTTTTCTCCTCTCTTTTCTTTCAGCAGCCAGCTCCAGGGCTAAAAATCTCCCCCGCTGCTAAGAAGAGTCTAACCTTTTTCTCTCTGTGTCTGTCTCTTGTTCTTTTACTTGCTTCCATTAATTTTTTTTTTAAGTCCAGGAAGGTGGCCTGTCCCCTCTCCTAAGGCTGCCCCAGCTATTGTTACTCTTTCCTGGGGTGTGCCTGGCAAGGTGGGGTTCTTGGGGGTGGCTCACCACCCTTCTCCAGCGAGACCCTGGGGGGAAGCCGGGAGACACCATCTCCCTCCCTCTCTCCCGAGAAGCCATATGGAGCCTGGATTTTTCCAACATGGAGGCAAGGGAAATAGACATGTTGGTTTAGTAGAAATGCTCCCCACCCCCTCGTCTCCTGGATCTTCAGATTTTGGATCCCCTCCGCACCTTTCCTTCTTGCCACTGTCCTATCAGCCAGGCCTAGGCCCCCTCCAGCCGAGCCGGCCTGGTAAAGTCCCTGAGCGGAGTTGCTAAGGCGCCTTTTAATTCGGTTACCTCCAGCGCCCAAACTTGCTGTCACCCGCAGGGCTCGGCCCTGAGCCCGGTGTGCTTGGAACCTGCGGCGGCTGTAACCATTTCGGCATCCGGAACGCTTTTTCTTCTCTTGGGCCAGCTTAGCTAGCGCGCAGCCACCGCAGCCGCAGCAGCAGCAGCAGCAGCGGCCGAGACAGCCCGGCGGCGCAGCCAGGGGCTAACCCCTTCCACAGCCTTCCCGGCCCTCTCTCGCCACCAGCGGAGTCTCCATTCTTTCTATCTCGTCTCTGGCTCCTCCGCTTCCCACACTCGCCTGGCCTGGGTCCTGTGGTAGTTTGCGGGTTTATTGTAGGGGGAGAGACAGGAATTTCGGCCCCAGGCGTCGTCAAATTATTATTATTATTATTATTATTTTATCATCAGCATGATCGTGATCACCATCACCATCATCATTACTGCTGTAACAATCATTTAGACTAAATAAAGCCAGGGCCCAGTCAGTCAACCCCCTCCAACGTTTTTATTCCATTCTCCTCTCTGTCTATTAATAACAAACTCAACTGATGCCTGTTAATTAATTCCCCCTTCAGCCAGGGTTGCTCCGAAGCTAATTTTGGTTAAATCATCAGAGGCTAATGGTAATAATAATAAAGGGATTGGGTCAGCTTGGTCAATTGAACTCCAGTTTGCTTCCCAGGAAGAACCTGCTGCTTTGCAGACCCATGTGTATTTCCCAGAAACAAATCTTTCCAGAAACCAATCGGAACTCAGGGCTACCCCAGCTTCCTTTTGAGTGTAAATCTGTGTCATTAAGAAGAGGATTTATGGTGGGAGGGACTTCCTTCACCTGCACTTCTTTTATTTTGTTTTCTTATTTTTAGTATTCTTTGGAGTTGACCAGCTGAGGTGAATGGGACTTAAGTATTCCAAACTCACATGTCTGGAGAAAGGGTCAGTCTGGAAGCGTTATGAAAAGTGATGATAATGGGTTGGGAAGATGGGGGAGAAATACAGCCAGAAGTTTCAGAAGAAATGTTCAAAATCCTATGACAGCTCGAACCTTTATTTTTCCAGCACAGTTTTATAAAGGCTGCATTAAACTATTTTTTTTTTGCGCCTTGGAGAACTTCAGTAAACTGGGGTACCCTCTGTTTCCAACCCAGAGATTAATGTTTAGATTGCTCTGTTGACTTTCTATTTTTCCTAGGGAATAGGAAAGTGCTGTTTCTTAAAAAGAAAGAAACAGCACTTTCCCATCTCTTGGTAGAAAAGTCCAGTAGTTATCCAATTTATTACTTCTTTTGGTGAAATATCAAAGAATACAGATGGTCAAAGAAAGGGTGGGAAAAAATAAGTCTGATTAAAAAAAAGTGGGGGTGGAGGAAGACTTGGACCAAATGGTCACATCACCAACCAGTCAGGTCTGGGAATGGAGCGGGCCTGGGAAATCTGCTCCATTTGGGGCCCCCTTGGGGGCCACTGGCTGTCGGGTCTCAGATTTGCCTGAGCAAAGACTTGAATGGAGGCAGTGGTACCTGCAGCGGGGCCAAAAGAAGCTAGGTTCCATTGGCTCTGGAGGTTAAAAATCTTCAGGAAGTTTCTAGGTTGTTCTGTTGTCTTCGTGAGGTGGGGATTTCTCACAGGAGAAGATTCCCTGTTCATTTTGTTTCTCCCTCTTTTTTAATTCAGGCTTTCTTTTTGGGTAAAAGAAACCTAGATGGACACGGAGGCAAAAACAGGGAGCAGGAGGCCTCTCAACTCAGAGGAAGGCCTTGATGATGCTTTTATTTTAGAGTCTCCTAGTACCCCATCCCCTTCTTGGGCCACCCTATCCCAGAGTTGGGGGGAATTAGGGAGAGGGAGGAGAAGAGGTCAGAGGTAGTAACATGCAGGCAAGGGAGAAGCAATGGCCCTTGCAGTAGTAAGATTGTGGACCTAGGCAGTTCCCAAAGGAGTACAGACCTTATTTTATAAGTGAAAATGAAAACTGGTAGGATTTTCCTTAAAATTAAAGCATTGAAATAAGCAAAAAATCCATTTCAGGTCGGAAAGTGGCCTCAGCATCTGCTGTGAAGATGTTGGGGTGGGGGAGAAGAAAAAACCCTATTGATGTCAGTTCCCTTTTCAGTTTCTAAGATGGATTCGAGTGGAGCCCCAGTCTTCTTTTCCCCCTTGTGTCTCTTCTCACCCCGCAGGTCAGCCGCTTGGAACAGACCCCGGGAGGAGGGGGGCAGGACTGGGAGGGGGGGTCCGGCGTGCCACGTGACCCCCAGGGGTGCCAATGTCCGGTCGTGAGGGTATCAGGCCCTTGCACTTTGCCACCCACTGCCCGGGCCTCGCCCAGCAATGCAGAAAGCCACCTACTACGACAACGCCGCGGCTGCGCTCTTCGGAGGCTACTCTTCGTACCCTGGCAGCAATGGTTTCGGCTACGATGGCCCCCCCCAACCTCCTTTCCAGGCCGCCACGCACCTGGAGGGCGACTACCAGCGCTCAGCGTGCTCGCTGCAGTCCCTGGGCAATGCCACCCCACACGCCAAGAGCAAGGAGCTCAATGGCAGCTGCATGAGGCCTGGCCTGGCCCCTGAGCCCCTGCCTGCCCCGCCCGGCTCGCCCCCGCCCAGCGCCGCACCTACCAGTACCACTAGCAACAGCAGTAACGGGGGCGGGCCCAGCAAAAGCGGCCCCCCCAAGTGCGGTCCCGGCTCCAACTCCACCCTCACCAAACAGATATTCCCCTGGATGAAAGAGTCGAGGCAAACGTCCAAGCTGAAAAACAGCTCCCCCGGCACAGGTACCAGCTCTCTGCCTTCCTCCTCGTCAGCTTTTGTCCGGGCCAGGAATGTCACTGTTATTCTAGCACCCAGCCCCTAGGCGCCCAGTTGGCGGCCTGGGAACAATATCAGGTAGCCAGGGCAGTGGCGCATTTCCCGTACCTCGCATCACCCCATGACCTCTGACCCCCGACACCTTCTCCCTCCAGCCACCTTCCACTTGAGCCGCTTAGAGCTCCAGACGGCCAGGCGCTCGGCCTCAGCCCTTCGCGAGGCCTTAGAGTCACGAGGCGCCGCTGGTGGACGCAGCGTCGTCAACGATTGATTATTATTAAGTATGATTACTGCGGGTATTAATCACAATCGCTCGGGCGGCCCGGGGTTCCGGCCTCCAGGCACGGCCGCCTCTTTGCACCACTTTTACCCTCCATGCCCTGATCACCCCAAGGGTTCTCCTCCACCCTGCCCACAGGGTGGGCCCGGCTTGGGGCTGTAGGGTCTTCCCAAACCTGGAATCGGGGAGAAGGGAGAAAAGCCAGTGTGAGAAAATCCAGCCCGAAATAAATGGCCATGCGGCTCTGTCTGCGTGACATGATCAAATTTTCATAAGCTGGGGCAGCGAGAGGAGAACAGGTCTCTTAATAAATGCCACTATTATAGAGTGTCCGCTAATACGACGGGCGGGGG